>PVKH010033709.1:0-11971 GCA_004027955.1 Chaetophractus vellerosus | reverse complement strand
AGTGGACAGTTACCTACATTTCTGTCTTGGTTTCTATGGCTATACTATAAGGCAAATTCTTTAGTATATAACAATAAACTATTAACTGATGAGGAATGTAAGCTCAGTGCATGGTCTAGAAATTACCATTTTATCTGCTTTCAAGGCAAATTACTTACTACTATGTCTATCTTTTTTTCTCATATATTATCATTGCCCTGTTTAACAGGGACAATGAGAATATTTGAGTATTGACTTTAGGATAAAACACATGCAAATGCCCTGTATCATTAACAGTTACACGCAATGTAAGTTTGAAACAGAATTATAATATGTATTTAATGGACAAATAAACATATATTTGAGGACTGTCTGAAGTCATATTTGACATTTGTAGAATTAAAATAAAAATTGGTTAAGTATCAGTGTATTTGTCTCTGAAATGAACACATTGGATTTTATATTATAGTGACACCATTTGGCTTTAACTTTCTACAGTTCTTTGATTACGTCGTTTCAAAAGTCAAAAATATAAAATATAAGTAAATAGTAGTAAGCAAAGCCTACAATTACCATAATTTGCAGCTAATCTCTTGAATCCAAAATTTCAGAAGATGCATTTTACAATTAGACATTTTAACTGCTTACTTCATATAATTCATTTCAGCCATCACTGCCAAGAAATTGACCTTTACTAAGGACTGATTCCACTTATCATTTGGAGGCCAGAGTCTCACTTTCTTTCCGCAAATACTTTTATTGATTATATTAACTGTTTCTAATGAAAAGCATCCTGAGCTAAAAAGGTTCTGTTTTGCCTAAATAAATTCTATGCGTTCCTTTATTCTTATGAAACTCCTTTGCCAAGAAATTTCCTTCCTGAATATTCATTATTTTCATGTTGTATTGGCATTGATATTATCTTGCTGAGTTGTTTGTTTGTTTTCTAGCCACACTTGAAGAAGTAGCTCCATGTAAAATGCTTTTATGGAAGGAGCTTCCCCATTTGAGAGAATGGAATTAATTAACAAAGCACTTTATGTTGTTTGCTTCTTTGCTCTGTTTGGTCACTACGCTTCCTCAGCTCACTGGATTTAATATAATCAGATATGGGAAGGATATGATTTGCACAAACTTCTTTGTGCTCCCCATATAAAAGGAAACCGGTGATAAACAAAATATTGCAAATATATATGTGTAAATATATGTCAGAAAAAATTAAAATATTGTAAAAATACAACATAGTCAGAATAATTATAAAACTAATTGTGTAATTCTGTTGGACACTCTTTGAGCTAGGAGTCCTTTGAAATCATGAGTGAACAAAATGGGGATAGAAGTTTTCCTTCTTGGCAGATAAATTTACAGAAACGTAAAGGTGCAATAACAAATATACAAAGAACATTCATAGAGTTAATCATAAGTGTGTCCCTGTAGGAATCAAGTGGACAACTTTAGCCAGAATTATAGAAAAATAACCTTTGAATTAAATTTTCAGATGATGTCACTACCCTTCAATCAAAATTTAGAGTCAGGACATAAAAAGTTCTATAAATAACTTTGTTGCTCAGGGCTGTTTGGCAATTTTCATAGTTCTTTTAAACAGGGAAACAATATCATATGGTATAATCACTAAATGGAAAGATAAGTGAATCACAAAGGTAAGCATTCACAAGTAGATGATTTAGATTAAGAAGTTGTCATGAGAGTTCATTCTGAATGCATAGATTGAGCTAGAAAAGTGTTGTTATTGTTTTTTTCCCCTGAGTTTCTTTGGTCTGAAATATATATGCTACTCCGCATGTATCACAGGAGTAGAATTTGGCTTTGGGTCTGTGACTCAGCTGAGGACTGGAATGAGAGTTATTAAACGAGTTGAAGATTGAGTGGATGACGGATGAGGCAATTTGCCCTTTCTATATCCACAAAAGCTTTCTTGAATCTACCCTTCTATCCTGAAAAGAAAGGCAGCAGACTCTCTGAAATGTGACATTTTCCAAATAGAACAATCTGTGAAATCCAATTACCTTCTTATTCATTCACTCTTTCTCACTTTCTAGCTCTTTCTCTTTCACGGTAACTAAAATCAGAGGTTTAGTTATAGCCTCAACGGGGCAACCAATGTATAATTCCATTCCTCATTAATATTTGATGAAGCAGATTCATTCAAATTTCCATCCAGTTTATGCTAAAACCAGTTGCATTTTATCTACCCTCTTAAATTAAAAAATTCTGTACTGTGGAAAATTTCAGAGACAAATGAAGCAGAAAAAGAGAAAAGGAGAATAGTTCTTAGTCAAAGAGTTTGCAGGGGGGTATAATTTGCCCCACATGATACTGAAACATCCGTGAGATACACATCAGTCGTGTATTTTTTTTTCTTTTAGTTCCACCGCTTACAAATGCAGACACTATAGTGGGAACATATTTTATTTTCCATGTGATCTGGTCAGATAGTTGGTTATGGCAGTGTCTGAGGTTTATTAGGGAAAAATCTCACAACGTAACTTTAATGAGTGCACAGTAAGATAGCCACCCATATTATTTTATTTTTCAAAGATTACCCAGGATGGGAGAGATGTCATAGACCTGACAAGCAGTGACTGCTTTCCCCCTGGGTAATAAAACCAGCTGCATTTCTCTTGCTTTTGCCTGTAGTTCCTAAATGCAAAAGAAAAGCAATTATCACATGAAATATTTGCCTAAGGTACTTTTCCTGCATTAGTCACCAGACATCTATTTCCTTTCCATTTTGGGGTCTTTTAGAGGGATAGAAAAATTTCAGGCTCTGCAAGATATGTTCCCAAAATGGATCTTTGTGAGACTTGGGGTAGTATTTTAATCTACTACATTGACTCTAATCTACAGAGTATTCAGTTTTTCCCTAATTATAGTTCTAGGGATTCCTATAAGCTTGTTATTTTAAGGAAAAAAGTTTTAGAAATAAGAAAACATGGGTGCTAAGAAAAATGATGGAATGTATTTCTAAATATTTTGTCTTTTACTTATAAGAAAAGATTAATTACTTATAATTAACATTTGCTCATTAATGAGTGTAGCCAAATTTAACTGATTTCCGATATTGATTGTGTTACAAAATTGCCATGGGCAAGTATGTCTGGATTTCCACAGGGCTTCCTAAATCCCTGTGCAAAACTGGGAGGTGTAGGGTTAGGGAATAGTAATTACATAGATTTAAAATTGCCAATTAGTAATAACACCAAATTAAGAGAACATCTTCAGTGATATGCCATAAAACTCTGTACTTTTGTCTCCTGATTAAATAAGAACCCCAGATGGTGATATAGGCAGTTTTGGTAGAACATCTATGATCTCTGAAAGGAAATAAAGTATTACTTGCTAGTGAGAATTTCCTTACCAAGAACACCAATCTTCCTTTGGTCATTCTTATCTTTGGTCTCTTTTTTATCCTTTGGAATTG
Source organism: Chaetophractus vellerosus (assembly GCA_004027955.1). NCBI lineage: Eukaryota > Metazoa > Chordata > Mammalia > Cingulata > Chlamyphoridae > Chaetophractus > Chaetophractus vellerosus. Next base: position 8,550 of record PVKH010033709.1, on the reverse strand, counting down.
TAAATTCCTCTTCTATATGACATCCCTTCAAATATGTGAAGAAAACTATGATATTCACAATCAACCTTCTCCAGGATAAGCATTCCTATACTTTCAGCTCTTACTTATTCCTTAGCATTTTAATTAATTTTCTCTATACACATTTCAGTTTCCCAAAGTGCAACTTAAAGTGTCACTCAAAGCAGTGAATAGAGTGTATCCATTGCAAGGGTGAGATGGGCTATTTTAGGATATAGTCAATTCTCAACTTTTTTGGATATGGAGCTGGATGATGACTTGGAGCCCATTCAAGTAGAAGGACCTCATTCAATTGACTTTGACGTTTAAATTCTCCGGAATTTTAATCTTCATCCATGAATGATGGTTAAATGACCATGACGATTTTGTGGATATATGTTTTTTCATTTTATTCATACACCATACAGTCAATACAAAACGTACATTCAATAGCTCTCAATATAATCAGAGTTGTGCATTCGTCAGCATAACCAATTTCAGAACATTTTCATTACTCCCAAAAGAAAGGTCCTAAAACCCTTATGCCCTCCTATTATTGACCCTTAGCATTTGGTACAGTGTCTTTGTTGCATTTGATAGGAAAAATTACAGTATTACTGTTAACTATAGTCTATAGTTTACATTGGCTTTATTTTTCCCACATACCACCTTATTATTAACAACTTATAATAGTGATGTACATTTGTTCTAGTTCATAGAACATTTTTGTGTCTGTACTATTAACCACAGTCATCATCTACAACCGGGTTCACTATGTTATACAGTCCCAAGTTTATCCTCTAACTTTTCTTCTAGGGACTTACATGCCGCTAAACTTTCCTTTCCAACCATATTCACAACCATAAATCAGTGCTAGTAATTATACTCACAATAATGTGTGGCTGTATGTTTGAATTAGCTATTTTATAATATTCTGTCAATAATTTTGCAAACAAGTACCATTCTGGATCCTCAAGTGTAAAAGGCATTAGTGAAGAAAAAATCAGATTAAATAGCTCCAAATCTAAAAGTTCTACTAGTAATCTGATACTTGGTAGCCTTTCTCATTGAAGGTGTTCCATTCTTAATTTGTAAAAGCAACTTTCTAAGTATACACTATTTTTTTTTATCTTTATCATTGTATCTGCATTGATTCACTGACCTGGCTGAGTAAACCTGATTTATGGTTGTGGCAGAGAAATTTAAAAAATGAAAAGTAGTACTGGCTATTTTTTTGTAACTAAAATAGTAGGTCTTAATTGGTTTATTACACAAAATATAGATGTGACAACTCACTGAGAGCCTTGGGGGTAAATTTTTCAATCTACGATTCCATGCAAAAAATATATCAATCTTGAGAAAAATATGAATTTTTAATAGAAATAGATCATGTATCTTTAGTTTAGGCTCTCAACTATTCCTCACTTTGATGTTCTTGTCTTCAAATTACACATTGACTCATACCAGCATTATAATTTCTATTCTTAATATAGATTTGGATGGACTCATACCTTATCTTCAATTGTGAAGGAATGAAGATATAAAGGAAGAAATGAGTGATTGAATGTATACTTGACTGATGAAGGAATGAATGAATGAATGAATACAATGAGCATTTGGTGAGCACTTGGGTTCTACAAGAGATAATGCACAAGTAAAACAGAACCTTGGAATTTCACGAAGCAATTTTTTTTTTTTTTTTTTTTTTTTTAGGCCAGTGAAAAGAATTTATTTGGGAAATAGGGGAAAGAACAGAGCTTGCTGAGAAATGGGAGAGAAAGATGGAAATACACACTGAGATTTGGTGCGGGACCCTCTAGGCAGAGAGAGAGAGCTCTGTCTAGCTTGATTAGCTTTTTTTTTGTATTTTTATTTTTTATTTATTTACTTATTTTTAAAGATACTTGGATTACATAAATGTTACACAAAAAATATAGGGATTCCCATGCGCCCCACCTCCCACACTTCCCACAACCTCCCACATAAACATCCTTCATTAGTGTAACACATTAATTGCAATTGGTAAACATTTCCTGGGGTTTTGCCATTAAGCATGGACCATAGTTCATATTGTAGACCACACTCTCTCCCATACAGTTCTGCATGTTATATGATGATACAAAATGGCCTATATCTGTCATTGCAATATCACTCAGGACAATTTTCAAGTCCCAAAAAGCCCCTGTATTACAACTGCTTTTCCCTCTCCCTGTCCCCAGAGCCTCCAGTGGCCACTGGCTCCACATCATGATACCTTTTCAACTGTTAATCATTCCACCCCTTTGCTATAGTTAACAGTCACTCTTAGAAGTGCATATGAACTTGTGGGGTGTATGGGAGGGGAGGGAGGAGTCAGGAGGTCAAAGCTTTGGAACAGAAACATGATTATTCTTCAGTATAGGTGGAATACACACTCTCAAAAACCACAGATTTTATAAACTCCTAAAATCTTGGGAAAAATAAGGGAATATTATAATGACCATCTTCAGAATTACAAAAGAATTTTGTACTGTGGGTCTTTGAGAATGACTGTAAATTATTTGAGCAGCAAATATCTGATGAGATTGTTCTAATCATAATAATCAAGATCAAGCCCTGATAACAATGCAGCTTGTGAATACGAAAGCCAAATACCAAGAATTTTTTTATTTCTACTCATTTTTCCCCATACAAATACTGAAAGACAGATATCTTTAGTCTTATTTTTAGAGAGGATGGAATGGAAGCCAAGAAAATTTTTTAAATTATGATTATTTGAAAGATTTATCTCCCACCCCTGCACATACATAGTGCCTCCAAAAGCAAAACTCACCCACTGCAAATTTTAAAACTAAGTTATATTTCCCCAGTGTTTATCAAAAAAGGAACCATTTCTAAGCTTTTGATACAGTTCCTTCCACATTTCTCTCTGGGTTTGCAAAATTTATATTTATTATTTTTGCATTTGTTAATAAATTCAGATATACACATATTTGACTCTACATACACCTATACTTTTTCAGTTTTTTTAATGCAACAGAATCAAACTATATGTACTCTTTGATGCCTTAGAAAGCTAATAACATTTTGTGTATGTCTTTTCAGATTAGTGTAAATGCATATTATTCTTTTCAATAGTTATGATACATACTTGTATAGATGTGCCATAATTTTATTGAGGTACTTTCCTATTAATGCTAATTTAGGAAAATTACATTTTTTTAAATAAACAAGGCTACATCACATGCTGAAACATTTATGGTTTTCTTTATTTTTATTTATTCATGCTATTATCTTTTAGGGCAGTTTCTTAGAATTATTGGGTCATATTTTTTGCATAAACCATTATGATAAAATTTATCTTTATAGATTACGCCAACATATACTCTGACCAAAATTCTATTGGAGAAATTTTTTCTCCCCACTTTCTCTTTTTAATCTTATCAATTTGTTAGGAAATCCAAAGTGACAGCTCATCATTGTTCTTATGCAGGTTGCAGAGACTGTTTATGTTGTTTAAAATCTATAAGTCTATGCTGTCTATGGATATAGAATATAAGACAATGGGATTTGCCCTAAGGAGAAAAATATTTTGACCGATATTTCAGCAACAGAGAGAATAATTATAAAACAGCAGTGAACAGTAAAAGCAACAACAGATTGCTTGACATTTTCTATCAAGATATTTAGATTCTTCCCATTTACTTCCTTTCAGACAGTTAGATCTTAGTCTTGCAACATCAAGGCATGTGGATCTAATCTTACTTTACTAGTCCCACACCAAGAAACTCATTCTTTACCCTTGAGATGTTTACTATTTAACTAAGAAAACATCTCTTATATGTAAAACAAATAAAAGAAAACATTTTATACCAACATGGATAGCATGTTATAGGCTACACAGATACAAGGGAAGTAAAGTAGGAAAAATTTCGATGAGTTGCAAAGTCCTAATTTAACAGAGAGGCTAAAGGTTCATTTTTACTTTTAAATTACAGAAGGCACCTTGAGATCTTCATGATTATCCCTCTTATCACAGATAGCATTATTGGGAAGTAAGAAAATTGTGCAGTCATCAGCAAGTAAGCTAAAGTCATTGTGGCTAGTAAATTAGGAAAGATAAGAAAGCAAAGTTTCCCACACAAATGGAAACAGATTAAGGAAAGAAGCAATCACTTTCCTCAACATTGGTCACCAACAAAGAGTGGACAAGAAAAGCATTAAGGAAGATCCGTGCAGCCATAGGATTGTAGTTGTACTTATCATGCACTCTAACTCTGCTTCTGCACAGCCTTCAGAATGAGAACTTATGAACCACCTTTTAGAGATAATAACAAGGATTTATATACACTTTTAAAAGTCAGAGTTAAACTTGGGAGTTTTACATAAATATTTTGTATTTTCAGAAAATTAAGGTCTATTTATAGTATGCCTTAATGCTAGTAAGTAGTGATAACAGGCAAAATGTGTATATCATTAAAAAATATACATTGATTATCTAAGTTGGATATTTAGGGGGCAGAAGCACTCAAAAGCATAAGCATGTAAAACGTGTCCACACATGAATGCAAACACAAACGCATACATACAGATAGTTTTAGCCACTGAATCTCTCTGTCCTCACCTTCATTTCAAATACACACTCACAAACCAGTCATGTTCAAATATGGTGTGACTTCATTTAGCTCTCTTTCAAAACTGAAGTCTCCTTGCTCCTATTCTGACCCTGACTTTGTGCTCTGGGCACACAATAACTGAGAAAATCCTTTTCTGGTGGTGTCTGAAGTTCTTGTGCCTGAATTTCTGACTCAACACCCCGCCATATAGCAAGTCTTTCTGGAACTGAGGATTCGTTCTCTGAACAAGGGCATTTCAAGGATTGGAGTCTTGCATCTGATCCCGTCTTATGGCCGTAGCTTTCTAATGTTCTGGCGATCTCTGAGTATCACTTGCTGTGAGATTTCCAGTGGCCTCTCACTTACTGATTGTCAACAACTGAAGTAAAGTGTAGAATTTTTAAGCATTTTAAATTTAGGGAATATGATTAATTTAAATATAGCTTTCTTTTCTAAATTCATACTTTTACACCATCAGTACAAGCCTTTCTTTTTTAACTATTGGAAGGGGTGGGTCCTTTGAAAAGGATGTACAACTTAAAATTTGCAATAATAGATGGATGATCATGTCATTATTTCTAAGGCAAAAGCACTTAATGAGAAGCTGCAACCAATCAGAGCTTCTATTCAAATGTGTGAGGCTCATTTGGACATTTCTGCCTCCCAGTCTCCATAGGGTGCAGTGGAGCCAGGGAAGGGCCATGATCGGCAGCTCCAGGGACAGAAACAATACTGCAGTTTTGGCTCCACCTAACCCGGGCAAATTGTACTTGTGACTTTTTTTGATGCAATACCCACCATGGAACCAAAAAGAAACTTTTTCCAAAAGATGAAAGCTTAAATTTATCGCTGATAATGTATCAATACAAACTTTGCAGTGTAGACCTAGACATAGATGGGACCACGAAGACTGTAGATACAGGAAAGGGATACATGAATTGGCTTTCACAGATGTAAGTCAGGAAAACAGGTAAGGCCATGTAGTGTGGTGAAGGCTTATGTTAGCACTGTCCATGGACTGCAAGCCACTCTCCCAAACAGGACCAGGAGAGAGAGCTGTTTAAAATTATTTTGAATAAAAGGACTAAATGCAAAGAAAACAGTCCAAACTTGGACAATACAAAGCACATAAAACAATAAGTTCCTATACAGATAGCAAATGCTTCCTTAGAATAGAGGCAATTTTACTTCCTACAAAGAATTCCATTTCAAATAGCTAGGCACATCCTTTATTTTCAATATTACTTCATTTAGTGTAGGCAGCTTAACAACTGTCAGATATTTTAGAAATGGAGCTAATATGGGCAAACACTGGAAAATCTTTAACGCTTAACAAGAGGAAAACTTTATTGAGTGTAAAAAAATTCCCATTGCATTCATATCTTCATTTTTCCCCTGATGATTTTTATGTTAGAATGACTGCAGTGATTTTAATACTGACACATTCTGTTCACCCAAATCTATTAGAGTTTTAATATAATATACAAGATTCTTTATTAGAGAGATTCAAGATTGTCTGAAAACATTTACATTGCAGATATTTCACTTTCCAAAAGCTTGTGCTTTAATTCTCAATTTATTCAAATGTAATAGATTGAGAATAGAAGTGTAAACAGACACTCAATTTATTATTTTACATTTTGTTTTTCCTGGCTCTGGACACTAACATGACTCAAGAGTTATTTTTTTAACTTCATATATAGTCCCTCACAAAATTCCTACACAGTAAGTAGAATAGGAGAAAAATTGAACACATAGATTTTTTTTAAAACTCATCTGCTAATCATTTCAAAGTGAAAACATTTCTAAGAAAGGATGCTTTTAAATGATATATTTCTTGATTAAAAGAGGGAAATTTAAAATAAATCCCATCAATCATTAATCATTCAGTCAATTGAAAAATTCATAGGCCTTTTTGCATGTAGATACACACATATCCAAAGTATATTTTTTAATATCTGTGATATATATTGGTGCTTGAGGAAGAAAGGAAAAGCCAACAGAGATACATGTAAAATGTGCCTCTGCCTTCTAATAAATTTTGGAAAAGTCCCATCCCTTAAATAAGATGAATTAAAACATTTGCCTGTACAGTAGAGAACATACATGTTGTAGAAATTCAAAGATAGGCTGGTTTTGATGCCCATATGGGCAAAACCTACAATAAGGTGGAAGGGTGTAGTTGTGCAGTAGATGGGCCTGACAGTGTGATTGGGTTTGGCAGTGCTGGTCTGTGAGGGGGAGTAGGGTGGGAGGTGGGTTGGACTCTCCATGGAACTTGGGAGGGTTGGGGGAAGGAGCAAGTGAACTCTGGGATTTGAGGGTCTGTGGTTGAAAGTACCATGTTGTAAATGTTCTTTTGGCAAATATGGGAGGGGAGGGTTACTGGTGTAGGGTGTTGGAGGTAGAGGGTATGTGGGACAGAGTGCACCTGGGGCAGGCTTCTATGGAATATCAAAGTGTTCATGTTCTCATAGTGTGTTATATCAGTGGGTGGAAACCCACACAATAAACAAGAAAATATCAAAGTCCCATCCCGGGGAGTATTGCTGTGTTCTCAATTAGAAGGATATGAATCCCTTGAGAACATAGGCAGTACCGGATAAAAGAAAACAGAACAATTGTCGAATATAAGCTGGTTTGTTAGAGGCATCATGGAGAAGGTAAGACTTGAGTTGGTTTGAATATTGGCTAAAATATAGAAAAGCTGATGTCAGTAAAAAGAATCTTTCTTCAGAGTGGGCAAAAGGAGCAAATAACCCTCATAAAAGAAATGGACAGCAGAGAAATCCAATGGTAAAAATGAAAGATAAGTTAGGAGTGCCAGTGGGAAAGAGGCTGGATTAATGGAGCCATGTCTCAATTAGTTATTATGTTCAGTTGTGTGTAACAGATTTGGCTGAATTGACTTACCTCAAGAATGTATTATTTTCTCACAAAACAAGGAGACTAGAGGTGAACAGATCTGGGATGCTTCAGCAGCTCTGAAACACCACTCAACTGTAGATCTGTTTTAGTCAGGGTTCTCTGGAGAAACAGAATCAACAGGAGATATCTGTCAATAATGTAAGATTTTATAAGAGCGTCTCATGTGACCATGGCGATGCACAAGTCCAGGTTCCACAGGCAGGCTGCAAGCCAGGGGCTCTGATGAAAGACCAATGAAGGGTCCTTGATGAGTTTCTGGAAGAAGTTGGCTGTCAAACAAGCTGGGAAATTCTCTCTGAATGTTGAAATAACCTCCCTTTTGTGGCAATCAATTGATTGAATAAAAGTGTCATCCAATTTCCCTGATTGATGCAGATGTAATCAGCCATCAATGCAGTAATCTCACTGGTGATCAAAGTCCATAAATGCTCTTGTATTACAATTAGTCCAGTGCTTGCTGGACCAAATACCTGGACACAATTACCTGGACAGGTTGACACATTAGCCTAACCATCACAGTCCACCCCTTGTCAAATCAGCAACCATACACATTACCGTAAACCATACTTTGTCTCTAAGTGAAAACAATAACATACAATCATACATATATATTTCCACCTAACAATGTTTAACTCCCCGGCATACAACCAGAAATGCATTAATTCCCCACAGAATATGGTGCAAGTCCTTGGGCAATATTCACTCTTAAATTTGACATCCTTAAATATTATGACATAAAATTAATACAACTTTTCATATGATAGGGGAAAAGGTTGGAGAAGAAAACAAGAAATTCATTTTGTGTACATATACAGTCATACTCATAACGAAACAAGGAAGAAGGGTCCATGACTATTACAGTCCTCGACTCTGTAACTGGTCATATGGTCGAAGTTCATATTTATCACTACCTCCTTCCACTACCCATTCCATGTTCCTGTCACCTTCAGGAAGCACTTCAGGTGGCTGTGGTTCTTTGCCTGGTGGGGTGACCCAAACCTTCATTCCTGAAGATTCTGGGCCATTGTTA
>PVKH010033708.1:0-11938 GCA_004027955.1 Chaetophractus vellerosus | reverse complement strand
GGGGGCCGGCTGTAGCCCAGTGGATAGGGAGCTGGTTCACCACATGGGAGGCCCCGGGTTTGGTTCCCCGGGCCTCTCCAAGCGGGCAGACCGCCTTGAGAGGGCAAGCCGCCGTGGGCGGGGCAGAGCTGCCGTGGGCAGGGCAAAAAGCCACCACGGGCAGGGCAAAGCCACCACGGGCAGGGCAAGTCACCCGCGAGCAGAGCAGAGCTGCCGGTGAGCAGAGTAGAGCCGCCCGCGAGCAGAGTAGAGCCGCCCACAAGCAGGGCAAGCCGCCTGCACGGTAAGCTGACTCGGTGTGTCGCCACAACGGGGGGAGACAAAGCAGACACAGAAGAACGCAAAAATGAACACAGCAAGAACAAACAAAGGGCAGGGGATATGTAACAACAACAAAAAAAGGATTTAAAAAATATTTAGATTAGGAGTCAGTCAGCTCCAAGTTCTTCAATATAGTCTTGTATGTTTTTTGCATTTCCATATAAATGTATAAGATATTCAAATTACCCTACAAAATAGTCTGTGGTTTCAGCTGGGTAGTTTTCTCAGTCTACTTCCTGTCTATTTGAAGTTGGGTGCTCAGGGTACTTTTGTGATTTGAAGAATCTAAGTACCTTTAGTTCAAGCTGGTTTTAATTGTTACTAATGAGCTCTCTTTAGATCTTTTTAGGTTTCCTGTGACTCAGATTTATGCCCACTCCATGCCCTCAACGTTATGCACACAATTATAAGACATGGATCTCTCTACATTTAGCATTTCAGACTACAGTGGAACAAGATTTTTTTGTAGCTGAGGGGATCAACTAGTCACTCCTTAAATCTTTTAGAGATCTTAACAAAGAGACTTATAGCCACACACTTGATTTGATATATGTCCTCAGGATCTATTTTATTTTGCAAAATAACTTTATTTTCCAACCCAGCAAGTCCTAGCTCCTCTATATTCCTGTCAAATTCTTTCTGAAGTTTGCACATTTCCTTCTCTGACTGCTCTTTAAAAAAGAGCTTTTCTATTTAAAAAGCCAAATGAACACTTCAACATTCTACCTGGAATTATTTTGCAAAGGTCCAAAAGTTTATTAACTAGATTTTCATTCTTCTAAGTTATGGCAGACAACAATTTCCCAATTGCTTCACTACTGTATAACACAGGATACTATTTTTCCAATCTTCAATAACAAGTGCCTCAATATCTTTTTAGTATATAAGAGCAGTTTCCTTGCCATTTTAATAGCCTTCACAAACAATTTTCTTGCTGTTATTCCTGCCTAAGCTAACATTCTGCTCTCTACTTATAGAGAGTTACTATTAGGTCTCTAGAGTGCTATAATATGAGAAAAGCTCCAGCTTTTCTTTGTGCCTGACCATTAGGTGGCTGACACAGTTGCCTGTACTTCCTGACTTCCCCTTATATCCTTGGAATTAATCCTATTTTTAGTAAATTGACCATATAATTTATTGTCCTAACTAGGACTCCTTTGAAAGTGAAAGAGGACACTATTAGCATTTATTCTCAGATGGCAGGCAAATAGTGAGACTCTCCTGAACAGCACAAGATTTATGCTTACCCTATTTTTAGGTAACTTGAATATCTTTCTCTTATGCAAACATAAAGAGCTGGAAAAAACATTGACACACTGACACAATTTCCTACTTGTACAAATGAAAACTCTTAAAACACGGGCATACTTTACAGTTAGTTCATTTTTGGAAAAATAATTCTATTTATGACTTTTTAATACCTAGGTGTAGTTAGGACTTCTTATACATTTCAAGAAAACCTTGTATAGTCCTGGGCCCCAACATTTTTTCAAGAGTTTTCGATTATGAGTTTTTAGGCAAATCAAGTTTTTCACCTTTTTTTGCACACTATTTTTAATTATGGGAAAATCCACAGATGATGATAAAATACCTATGAACAAATTGGACTCAATGTATGTCAGTAATAAGGCAATAATGCAATATTTAATCTATTAATAAATATACCTGAGAAAGTAAAATTTTATAATTTTATCAACCTGGCTGTTTCCTCACAAGAAATTTGAAAATGAAATAATAGAAAATACTATTATGTATCACTAAAGATATTATTCTAGTCAAACTTCATTCTATCAGAATTCAAGTGGTTAAGAACATGAGAATTTTCTCAGATAAGGGCAGAATAAACCAGCAGAAAATGGATTTTATTTTCCCAGTGCCTCAGTTTGCATCTAGATGCTGATAAAGCATGTTTATTTTTTCAAAAACTCTGGAAGCTAAGATGGCTATGGGTGCCCCTATATTTTAGTGGAAATAGTCCTAAGATGGCCACATGCGTAATGTACATGGAATTTGTCTGTATTTCAATGTTTTATCCTATCCCATTTGATTATAGTAGGTTCCATATTTGAACCTAGTCCTAGGAAATGGTCTGTGAGTATGATTTATACAGTATCAGTATTTTTTGGTTTTGGTAAATAAATGAACCAACTGGTCTACCTACTATAAGAAATAATGCTGCCTAATAAAGAAAAATTTTTTATTCTCCAAACTAAAATCTGTGATCTTTTTTTTTTAAATTTATATACCCCCCCCTTGCTGCTTGTTCTCGCTGTGTTCATTTGCTTTGTGTTCTTCTGTGTCTGCTTGTCTCTCCCTGCTGTGGCATCCCACCAAGTCAGCTCACTGCGCGGCAGCTTGCCTGCTTCACGGCAGCTTGCCTTCTTGAGGCGGCTTGCCTTCTCGAGGCAGCTTGCCTTCTTGAGGATGCCCCGGGAATTGAACCCGGGGCCTCCCATGTGGGAAACGATAGCCCTACCAATTGAGCTACAGCTGGTTCCCAAAATCTGTGATCTTTAAATATGCTTTTTCAAACAGACTAACGGCTTTACTAGGAAGTGGCCTAGATAGCGGAGAAAATGAACATGGAAGAAATTAACCTTAGGTACAAGTTCCATTACCTAAGATATACAGTAACTCAGGGTGATAGAGAAGTAAGCTATTTGATACTCAAATGCAGTCTATCAGTAAATGTAATTTACATCTAGAATCTTTTAAATTTACCATTTGCTATTTCTTATGGTTCCTAATCCCTTAAAAGGTATAGTCAACATGTAGCAACCTGGAAGTTGTATTGGAAGAAGACTAACATGAACACACAAATCATTTAACTACTTGTGGAAAATTTATCCCAGTGACCAAGTTACCTATAAAATATTGTCTGAGGTAAATTGGGGGACATGAGCAGTTTCAGGGAGGTCAGATCATGGCAACTATAAAGCACTTTTCTCCTCTAAAACTGATATGTTTGACTAATGATCTCTAAGTTGTCTTTCAGGTCTAAATTTTCAAATTATGAATCTATGGGCTAGAGAATTAAAATATAGAATTAAAATCAAACATTGTTTCAAATATTCTTGATTTCTACAAAAATCTCTCCTCTCAAGAAATATTCTCCAATCACAGTGCATGCATGCATACCTATTGAGAAATGTAATCATTTGCTATATTATTTTTTTCTCCATTAACTCCTATTTTCTTTTTCTGATAAGTAGTACAGAATTGATGTGGGAGAGGCTCTGGCTCTGGAGTGTGTTTTGCAAAATTTGGATGAAATGGATGTTACAGACATGTGAAAGTGCACCCCTCTAATTTACCTACAAGGGTGTAGCTTGGGAGTCCTTTCCCTGGAGACATTTCATTTTCTTGGTTTATTCAGGAGTCATCCTTGGCTTATATGGATTCCATGCTAAGGTGGAGCTATATCTCTTGGGTTGTTACCCTGTGCAAGTTACAGTATTTTAGGCTTTGCTCTTTGCTGTGAACAAGGTTACAGGGAAGTCTCCAAGGAATCTGAAGTCCTACAAGGGTTTGATAGGGATTTCAACTTAAACTCAGATGTTAACATACAAATCAGAAGGCTTTTAGCTGTATGATGAACATTAAGATGATTTTTTTCCAGATGGATTATTATATATATACACAAACCATGAAAATTACTGAGTCTACAAACCCAGAGTCAAAGAGAAATCAAAGCAGACTCCATAATAATCACTAACATTCTCCAAATTTCAATTACATATATCTCCTGGGCACTTTAAATGCATCACTAATGCTCAGAATAATCCTGAAATCCAAGAGGGGTTCATGGAGTGAATCTGTCTAACATGACACAGGGGTGGATTTTAGAGCTGAGATTCAAATCCAGGTTTCGCTAACTGAAAATACCAGATTTTTCCATTACAACACGCACTGTCTCAGACATCATGAAAAGAGAATTGTGAAGTCATCCAAGAAATCATTTAACCCAAATCCTCCTTTCACTTTGAAGTAATAGAAAACAGAAGCCTTGCTCAGAGTCTAAAAGAGCAAACCTAGACAAAAAGATGCTATACCTCAGAGGAGTACCTTTTATATAATATGAGACTAATGCAAAATTTTAAAATAAATGGAATTTTTGTTGCACAATTACTTCCTAAGCTGCTGTATCTTCCACCATTCCCTCAGTACATAGTAGTTCTCTTCCAAGATTAATAGGAAATACAGCAAAATACAATTAAAGTTATCACTCTCTATTGTGTGCTATTAAAAATACACCCTATGTTATACATGCACCATTGATGATTTTGCCTTGGAATAAAGTGGAGAACATTAAAATTCTAGAATGGCAGGACTAGAAAGGGTCTTAGATTTGCCAGATACTAAAGCTTCCTTCTGCAGACAAGTAATAGAGGACCAGAGATGTAAATCCCACTGCTCAAGGTCATGTGGCAAATTAATGTTTAAGTTGGCTCTTTATTCTTCTGATTCACTGTGGTGCCCTTCTCACCACATCATCTTTCCTTCCTCTAACTATATTTACTTGTTTTTATCCCTGCACACCTACATCTAAGAAAAAACAGTATAAGGAGAGAAAAAAACTGATGCAGAATAAAAAAAATAAACCATAGGAAAATACAGAAATGGTTGATGTACCAGCTGTAAATCTCACTGCAATATGATTTCTAGCCCTTGTTTCCCTTAGTGGAAATTTTACCCAGAAGAAGCCTCATATTAGAGATGTTTGTTGAATTTGCTTCTGGCTTTGACTTCTCTTTTCAGTATCCAAGAAACAACTACCAGTATTAATAACTGAAACCCAAGCTTTCAATTATTATTTTTTTATTTCCACCAGCTATGGTTAAGGCATTTATTTCCCTTCCACATTCTTTGAAAATTTTCTAGTGTCATAAAACAGTCTAAAAATATCATTTTAAGGATGCCTAAACTTAAACCTTTCAGCAGGCTTCATGGATATATTCTGTTTATTTTCGAAACTTCATCTATCCTTCCATCTCCAGATTTCACTTGCACTCTTGCACTTAATCTCATAATGTCCTGTCATTTGGAAGGTATATATATATATATTTTTTTTTTTTGTGCGATCTTGGCTTCTTGCTTTATCCAAGTGAAAAAGAATCATAACTTCTTTGTCTTACCTAGAGGGAAAGGCCTTCAGAGACCTTATTAATAAATTATATTTAATTATTGCCATGAAAAATGAGCTACATACATACTCCATTTATGATTAAGTGTTGTCTGCATAAACAGCATTTATTTTCCTTATGGGTGGATGCTTTTAAAAGGAAAATTAACTGCCCAAATTCTTGTTTTAATTCTTTTTTGCTTGAAAAAATATCCACATCTCTGAAAATGGACGCTCACCCTCCCCAGTTTCAATCACTCTTTTATCCTCAAAAGGTCTTCCAGACCTGTGATTGACCTGGATACTGAAAACTCTGGCACTTGCCTCCACATTTCCCTTTCTTCTTTCCTGTCATTTTCTCCAGACTCTTATTATCTGCAATATGAAAGTCTGTGTGCTGATAGATATTGGCAGAACCTGGTTAAAATTCATTTCACATAGCTTGCTCTTCAGAGGAACAAAGGTTTTTGGTTGGGTTTTTTTTTTTTTTTAATCTTAAGAACAGAAAAAACAAGTGATCTTTGTGGTGTTAAACGTGAAACTGGGTCTTTGTTTGAATTGCACCGTCTGATGTTTCCTCTCTCTTCAACTCAAACAACTGGGCACTTCTGTATTACGCATCTCCAGTGCTCCTGCTTTGGGATTTTGTCATCTTAGGAGCTGCTGACAGCTGACAAACTGCTGTGTGAAGGGTGATGCTTACCCTCACAAAATTCCTAAGCCTTCAAGGGAAAGAAAAGGCCTTTGCCTAAAACAGGAAGAGCATATGTGCAGAGATTCTCTGTTCCCTTCATCCAGCAGAAATCTATTTCACGGCAAGGTGACTCTTTCCATCCCTAAGACCAGCATTGTCTGGTACTCACCGCAGACACCCTCCCAAATCTCTTGCTCATCAGTGGCTGCTTGTGCACTTCACATCACTAATCACTTGCACTGCCAAAGCCCCAACAAATCTCCAGCCAATTCTGCATCACAGTTCAGCCCATAAATAATAATTGAAAATGTGATGTTTGATTAAAACATAAAAACCCAACAAACGTAACAGCCAAACCATTTAAAGCAATCAAAGTATTTTGTATGGATTGACTGACATGACAAGGTTTAAATTAAGCAGTCAAATTGAAGACGGTAAAATTAATCATTGCTTAGGATGGGAGACTCGGCACAGAGTTTTGTGTCTTGCCTTTGTCAGTGTACTGCATTAATATGGGTCAATAGTTACAACACCTCTAATGTCTAGCACATAAACCATCATCTAAGAAGTGTTTGACTTGCTTTTCACCATCTGTCATTTAAAGAGATCTGATTTGAACTCAGCTGCTGTCAGCCTCATAAAAGACTTAATTTTTAATCTTAGATTTTGGATAGACCGTGGGGGAAAACATTCCTGCAGCATTTTTGATTGTCGCCTTTTTTTTCCTCCTACAGGAAAAAGATGACATTCTGCCCAGGGATATTGGCATGGTTAAATTAATTTCTGAGCCACTCTATAACAAAACTTGGACTGGGCATTCTTGAAGAAAACACAATTCAGTGTTGTTCACTTCCTTTACATTTGATTCTGTGCAATGCCGCCTGTGAAATCCTTGAAGCCAAATAAACAAACAAAAATAACAGGATGCACTTAACGTGCATACAGAATTATAGGGTTTTGAGAGATGGCATGGTATCCTGCTAGAAGCCATAAAAATACCCCAGCTGTTTCATAGTATGCAGAAAATATATTGGTTTTAGATTTTATAATTTCAAACTCTGTTGTCAACAGGCAACTTATGTTACTTTATATTCCACTCATCACAACCCACCATAATTTCTCATGACAGAGCAAAGTAAAATATATTCCTCTGTGCTGACACTACTTATTGTTTTTTGTCTCCTATAAATGATTTGTAGCCCTGCTTTGAATTTTGGTAAGAAAGTGCATTTCCAGAAGCTTTTATAAGAAACAGCACATTCTACAGCACAGGAGATTCAGTCTCTTAGGTAACAGAAAAAGGCCATTTGGCTCTTTCTCACAAGCCATTTATGCTTTAGCCCATTTCTTTCTGCCAATGTACTTCACTCTTCTCTTTTCAGAGAAATTCATCAGGCAGCTATTGAATCTATTAATCCCTTGCTGTAGTGCCCATCGGCCTGCATCTTCCTCAGGTAATCCTTGAAAGCCCTCTACAGCCTCTCAAGGTACCGATCAGCCTCTCTATTCCATTTCCATTTTATTGGTGATTCAAAGACTATCAAGTGATAATTGAGAGCATAGGAGGAGTTAACACTATTGTCCAGGAACCTTAAAAAGATTAGATGCTCTGCCCAAGGTATTATATTGCATTGGTTTTGAACATCTTACCTAAACATTCCTTATTCAAGTTGTAAGAGAGGGCAGATTTTAACAAAGGAGATTTTTACATCCCACCCTGAGATCTTATATCTTCAGGGAATTTTTCTTGGGCATCTTTAGGCCATAACCTGTTTTGAGATGGCTATATTTCCAGGTTGTCCAGGTTTGTGATGAAGGCGGGAACTGAGAATGGAACTGTGGATTACGTTTCCCATGGGAGGAAAAAGAGGCTGCCTGTTTCAGGGGGCTGCTCTGAGAGTTGCCAGGGATGAAAACACAGGATCCCCATGAGAAGAGGACAAACTGCCTTGTAATGGTTCAAAGTCAAGCCAGCTCAGTCTAAACACATCCTATTGCTATTTATGAGCTCACATTTGCCTAATGAAACAAAAATCCATGGCAAAGAGGTGACAAGAAAACAACTACCCACACTTGAAATGAAATTACAAATTACAATTAAAGTTTCCACCAGAAAAAAAAAATTAAGTTTTCTTATGTTAAGTAAAGTCAAATGGTCACCTGCATTGGGTGTTCCTGGTAGGGAACCCCTTTCCCAGAAGGGCTTTTCCATAAGACAAAAACAAGTGGCCAAGAAAATGGAGCACACCCTACAGGGGTGCTGATTAGCAATACCTGGTAATAAAACTGGTTTCCATCCAGTAGAGATAGCTTATCAGAATGGGCAAGCACACCATCTTAATCCGTGTATATCTGTTCCCCCCTTTGTAAGATCCCTCTATGTAAAATGGAAACTTAATGTCAACCAATCAGAAAACTTCCTCACTTGCTTCCTTGTTTCCCCTGCAGGAGCTTCCCCTTCCCACTACCTCAGTGGAGCTCCCTTCTACTTTCTGACTGGGATGCTTTCTGATGCATGAATCACTCAATAAAGCTGTGAGATCCTAAATTGCATGAAAAGTTTTTCTTTTATCACTTAAAACACTTTCATGGATAGAATTAAGTTTGACAGTTTAAGTAATCAAGAATTGCAAATAGTAACATGTATTGTTTTAAGCTCTTTGCAAATTCAGTTAATCCTCTGTCCACCCTTTGATGTGGGTGCTATTATTTGCCAGTTTTACAGATAAGGAGGCAAGGCCAAGAGAGGTTAAGTAATTTACTGGAGGTTACCAAGTTAGTTCCTTTAAACCCGGCATTGAAATCCAGAAACTGTGCTATAACCACAACTCAAAGTGCTTCCCAAATTATTATTGTGGTGTTTCCTTTGTTCTTTGCAAATCACTTATCATATTTTACTTATTTTCTGAAATTTTCCAATAAATATTCCTCAATTTTTCCAGATCTTCATCTTTGGCAGTTAAATACATAGTAGTTTTAGACAAAGTAGCCAGTATTTCTTCATAAAGTTAAGAGGTATTTATCAGCAGGGCAAGGGGGGAGGTGAGGTAACAGGGATATCAAGGGAAGTAACAGAGAAGCAGTAAAATTTGACAGTAGCTCCCATTCATTGTGAATTTACTAAATCCTCCAAAAAATTATGTTTTTAAATCTGCCCTACAAATGTTTGGGCCATGCATATTTTCCCATTCTATACTAAGAAAAATACATAGCGGTAAATTAGGAAGTTATGGAGACAGGTTTCAAAGCCAGGTGCTTCTGCCTGCAGAGGCCCTGTGCTCTTCCCACTCCCACCCCTTCCAGAGCTCTGCACTGACAGCAGTTAGAAGAGGCAGCCCACTTCTCCATCCAATAAGCCCCGGCTCCACCTTTCAGAAATGTTGCAAGCATGAGAATTTGCCTTAAAAGTCAATGAAGTGGGAGCAGATGTGGCTCAAGCGGTTGAGTGCCTGCTTCTCACATGGGAGGTTCTGGGTGTGGTTACAGGTGCCACTTAAAAACAAAAAAGCAAACAACAAGCAAACAAATGAAAAAACCAACTCAGGAGAGCCAAGCTGATGTGGCTCAGTGGTTGAACGCTGGCTCCCCATATAGGAGGTCCTGGGTTCCATCCCCATCCCAGGTACCTCAAAAAAAAAAAAAAGAAAAGAAAAAAAGAAAAGAAAAAAAAATCAATGAAGAAAAGTCATGTTGTATATGTTAGGCTTAAATCTCCAGGTTTGGAATTATTTAGTCTGTTTCTCAAGGGAAGATGTCCAAATTAATTTTACTAATACAAAGTAAGCAAGTCATATTTCCACACAACCCACATTTCCATTCATTTGGCTACACTGATGCCAGTTTCCGTGGTTGGCGTCTTCATTGCTCAGGAGAGATTTTCATCAACTAATGGAAAAGAACACAGCTCTGTCCTCAGCAGAGCTAAATACATACAACAATTTCACCACCAGTGCCAGACACATTATCAGTGTCCTGATCTTTGGCCTTTGATACTTTCAAGTGATGTCCCAGGGGAAATCTTTCACTGGAATGTTAATCTGTTGCTTCTCTGACCTTCTACACATGTACCACATTATTATTACAACCCACATGCTTCTTTTTTCATGCTGTCATTTTGACAATAGAACCATCGGGCAATTCATCTTTCGACGAGATAGCTGGAACAAAGTGCATACCAGTAAGTGAAATCAGATTGGCTAATGGTATTGTTTAAAATGCAATAACATTTCTCTTCTGAAATCCATCCAGATTTCAAATGATATGTCATGCCTGTGGGATGCTCTGCAACAATTAGCTACTGGTGATTCATCAAAGGGTCCCAGTGAGGGGATTTCTTTTTTAAGTTTTTTTCTCAACATGCTTCGGAAACATAAATTAGTCCCTGAATTGAATTGGTGTGGATTTATCACTTTTGTTTCCTGTCTTTACCCTTTCTTCTTTCATCTGGCAGATGTTTGTTTCATCTTCAGATTTCCTGAAAATGGTGCGGGGACCCAAGACCATTTAGCAATACTGAAAAGCCATTTCTTTTAAGACTCTACTCAAATGTCAAATGTCACCTCCTCAAAGAAGCCTTCTTTTGACCGCCCCACATAAAATAAACTTCACTCCTATTAGTATCTATCCTCTTTATCCTGCTTTATTTTTTCTCTATAGCTCCTATCATCACCTGCCATCTGATATATTTATTCATTTGTTCAGTTTCGCAGCACTAGAATGCGAGTTCCACGACTGTAAGATTTGGTCTGTTTGTGCACTGCCATCTCTGTCCTGGACTAGCATAGTGCCTGGCTCGTAGTAAGGGCCCCAAAAGGTTTGAATTTATTTAGTGATAGAGGATGTTCCTCCCTAGAACATATTGATAGGATGATGTTATTACTGAGGAACAGGAATTGCAAATCTTATCAATAACCAGTAGGCATTTCGTGTTACAATCATATAATGACAGCAGAGGAAAGAATATTTAACACAAATTACTCCTTCTTTCTAGCCAACCTTAACAGCTGAAGCATTTGAAAAATATGCCATAGGAAAGCTCTAGTCTGTTTTCTTTTATGGATTCTTTGCTATGCTGCATGTTTTACCATCATTTTCAAACATACAGAGAGTAACCAAGGTTTATTTAAAAATATTATTCATGTTAGATGCCAGGAGGTATAAAGTTGTTATGAGTAGAAATCCTTGAGCCAAATAGTCATAACTGAAGAGTCTTCTAAGGTTGGAAGATGAAGTGTGTGTGTGTGTGTATGTGTGTGTGAATATACATGTACTTACATACCTGCATCTTCAAGCCCTCTCTAATTACTATAGGGTAGCTTCCAATATTATATTATATATTGTTTCTGCCTATTTGCAAATAGCCTAATGAAAACCAGCACTGTGAGCCATGTTTACCCAGGCTCATGGGAGATTATATAATTTTGCAGGGTGCTGTAGTGGCTTGAAATATTTCTTTCTTTTTCCAAAATTAACAAATGCATTATAAGTAATGACTTCAAGATGTATTTAAATAGGAAGGGTATGAATGATTCATCTAACTTGGATCCACCATAGACCATAGTTATTTTGTTTCCCTACTGAGAAAATGACCAGTCTCCCTTTGTGGATGTGATAATGACTACATTGGAATAGCAACAATTAAAGGGAGTTGCTATGGAAATCCATAGTGCAATCTTAAATGGTAGCTTGAGTGGACCAGTTAAGGAGTCATGTAAAGGTGCAGTTTATGATTATCTGGTAATAATATTAAAAATATTTTTCCACCTTTTATTTATATATAATGAGTCTACTCTTATCCCCTA
>PVKH010033707.1:0-11973 GCA_004027955.1 Chaetophractus vellerosus | reverse complement strand
CCTGGAGAGCTTTACTGTAGGGAGAGCAGGCTGTGGTCTGTCCTTTCTGTTGGGAGACTCCCACAAGTTATTAGGGGGAATTTTTTTTCTGGGGCCTATTCATTTTCTCCCCAAAAGAAGTTTCCTGGATCCAGCCTGCAGTTCAGAGATATATACCTGGCTACCAGCGTTCTGGATTGGGGTGGAAGGGAGGAAGCTGAAATCCCAGACTTCAGCCAGTTGTCACCCTCAGCCCATCCTCAGCTGTGTCAATATCCCCACACTGCTGGGGCCTCTTCAGTTATGGTTCACAGGGGACTGAATCTATGGTTTCCTCCAGGGTTGGGCAGGCAGAGTCTCCTAGCTGAAGGAAGGAAAATACTGATGGTTTCAGCTTCTCAATGTCCGTACTCCCAACCCCCATTTCCAAGGTTGGAACTCCCTCCACCTAAAGAAGTCAGTTACCACTTCCTTGCACTTTCCCAAATTAGTTAAATTCTCTCTCTGCTGTTGTCTCCTCTCAGGTTTCTTTGTGACATTGTATCTTTTTTATTCCTTTACTGTCATTTAAGGGAGTCTGGGGAGGGAAGACAGATAAGCAAGTTGGTCAGTCTGCCATGTTAAACGGAAAGCCCGACAGTGTTTTTTTACAAATTGAAGTCGAATGCTTTCATCCAGGACAGCACCCTCCTCAGGTCTCCTCAGTTTCCCCTGGCCATTTCCTTGCACTTGACCTGCTTGTCTCTGACCATACCTCCCAGGCCCCTGAAGGCATCCGAGTCTTCCACCTATGCTCTAGAGTTCTGTGTCTCTCACACGCCCCCAAGAAGGGAGATAGTGTGTGTGTGGCTGTTTTATCTCTGCCCTCTAGCCCCACAGAAGCCAGCTGCAGGAACATTTGAGAGACAGAGTTCCTGGCCTGCCCCCCTCTTTTTCTGAGGTTCTAACAAAATAATTTTAAGGATAATAGGGCATATTTTATGAACCTCTGAGGATACAGGAATAGATTTGACTGAAAGCTGATGTAACTGCATGGGGAAGAAGCAGTGATCCCTAGAGCCAGACATGGAAGAGAATCTCTTATGGCCCAGGAAGGCCCTAAGCCCAGCCTGGAGATGAGGTCTGCAGGAAGGCCACTGCCTCGTCTGTGTCCAGCCTCCACTTAGGAGCAGCTGGCATATCCCCATACAGCTGCAAATCTGCAGAAAGATGTACGGGCTGGTTTGGGCTGGGGAGGCCTCTCTGTTGGGTCCAGATCTTAGCCTTTGTGATGCATGCTCCAATCTTGAGCTGCCTCATGCTGCTGCTGAGAACAGCACCGTGTCTTCAGCAGAAGGAGCAGGAGCCAGCATCATTGGGTTCCTTTCCTATATATGCTGAGATATATTACCCATGAGGAAATTGAGTCTCTAAAGGGGTGGAGTAACTTTCCCAAAGTATTCAGTGGTGAGATTGAATCAGAATTCAATCAAAACTTTTTAGTTCCAAAGCCAGTGAGGTTTACGCTATGCCTTGCCTGACCCCTGCAGGATTTCACATTAACGCTGACTCAACTGGAGACTCTTCCTGCTGAAATCTAGGGTCCTCTACTCCAAGAAAACATAACTTTCTTTTATCAGGACAGTTATAAAGTTAATGGGTATATTTTCAGGGCGGTTTTAAATCTATTGATTCATGGATTTAATTAGGAATATCTTTATGCCCTTAGTTCTCCATCCCAGTGCCCTGCACAGTGCCTGGCACAATAATTGTTGACTGGGTACTCCCATAGGGGACATTTTTAAAACCGAACTTTGAATATTGACTGTAAGTTAAGTTTCACTTTTCCTACTGTACCTTTACAGTTTTTGTAGGAGAAAATTATCAAGTTGGTTCAGTTTAGAGTGGGGACTTTGGTTCCGAAACAATTGCAGAAATAACATTGAATTTTTTAAATCAAAATGCAGCCCATATACAATTGAGCCTCATTCACAGGTTAACTTATTTTATTTATTTATTTTTCTCCTCACCCCTCGTTGTTTGCGCTCACTGCCAGTTCTCTGTGTCTGTTCGTTGTGTGCTCTCTCTGTGTGCTAGTCGTCTTTTTAGGAGGCACCAGGAACCAAACCCAGGACCTCCCATTTTAGGAGGCACCTAATCACTTGAGCTACATCCATTCCCTGCTTGTTGTGTCTCTCGTTGTGTTTCCTCATTGTGTCTCCTCCGTGCATCATCTTGTTGTGTCAGCTTGCCGTGTCAGCTATAGCATCAGCTTGCTGTCTTGCTTGTCTTCTTTAGGAGGCACCAGGAACTAAACCCGGTGGTAGGTGGGTGCCCAATAGCTTAAGCTATATCTCCTTTCCACGTGCATCACTTTTGTGGTCATGCACAGGCATACGCAGAGCAGCGAAAACTTGGAGCCATTCTGGGCACTCCCAGGTGACGTTGAACAAGGCAACGCTTGCCTTCATGTTTCAGCTCGTATAATGTAAACAAGCATTCTTTTTGCAGGGTAGTGCTATGTTTTTTACATTTTTATGCTTTTTTGGTGATTTCACTATTAAATTGGCCCCCAAGCATTGTGCTGAAGTGCTAGCTTAGTGTTCCTAAATTCAAGAAGGCTGTGTTGTACCTTACAGAGACAATATGTATTAGATAAGCTTCATTCAGGCATGAGTTATACCTGTTGGTCATGAGTTCAGTGTTCATGAATCAGCAATATGTAAAGTGCTTTTAAACAGAAACGCAAAACAAGGTTACCTACTGATCAGTTGACAAAAAGTTGTGACCCAAGGCTCACAGGAACCTAACCCCATATTTCCCCTAGAGCAATGGTTTGATATTTAATATTCTGGGTTACTTTATGGCAACTGCAAACAATTAGACTCTACTATAATTCTATTGCGGAGATGAGTTCCTAATAGCATAATTTTGGCCCCATTTTTCTTTCTTAACCCCAAGTTACCTTTGGTTTTTATGTCAGAGATACATTAGCCTGGCCTTATGCCAATAGAGATGTAAGGCAGATGCCATTAATTTTGCTTTTTTTCTGTAATTAAAAAAAGAAAGGGCGTTAAGATTAAATTAGGCACATTTGAGAATATGTTGTATACCTCATGCTCCTTGAACACTTAATACTTCCATGTACATTTCCTAAGAGCAAGGATATTCACTTATGTAACCACCTTAGGTACAGTTATCAAGTTCAAGAAATTTGTCATTGATATAAAGCTTATAGTCTATATTCCAATTATTTCAAATGTCCCAAAAATGTTCTTTGGGGCTTTTTCTCCTTCATTATTTGATCCAGCCCAGGATCATGTATTGCATTGAATTGTTAGTCACTTTAGTTGCTCTTTTTTTTTTTTTAAATTATGGAAACATATATACAACACAAGCATCTCATCCACTCCCAAGCATACAATTCATTGGAATTAATCACAATCACAATGCTGTGCTACCCTCACCACCATCCATTACCAGACCTCTCTCATCAACCCAAATAGAAACCCTGCACCCATTATGCATTCTCCCTCTTCCCTACCCCCTATTCCCCATCCAGTCCCTGGTAACCTGTACTCTACTTTCTGACTCTCTGAATTTGCATTCTCTAGTTATTTCATGTAAGTGGAATCGTACAATATCTGTACCTTGGTGTCTGAATTATTGTATTAGTTTCCTAGCTGCTAAAATAAATGCCATTCAATGGGTTACTTTAAACAACGGGAATTTATTGGCTCAGTGTTGAGGGTAGAAGTCCAAAACTGAGGTATAAACAAGGTGATACTTTCTCCCAGAAGCAATCCTTGTTCCTTGGCTTTTCTGTCATGTAGCAGTGCACATGGTAGCATCTTCTTTTTTCTCTTCCAGGTGCTGTTGACTTTAAGCTTCTGACAGCTCCCCATGGCTTTTTTTGTTTATAAGGACATCAACCATATCAGATTAAGGCCGCCCTCATTCAGTTTGAGCACACCTTAATTAATAACATCTTCAAAGGTCTTATTTACACATGGCTTCACACCCATAGGGACCATGCCTTTTGTGGGAGACATGATTCATTCCCCAATAATTATTTCACGCAACATGATGTCTTCAGGATTCATCCATGTTGTAGTGTGTATCAGAACTGCATTCCCTTTTATAGCCAAGTGATATTCCATTGTATGGGTATACTGCATTTTGTTTATCCATTCATTTGCTGATGGACATTTAGTTGCTTTCACCTTTGGGCTATTGTGAATAATGCTGCTGTGAGCATCAGTGTACAAATATCTGTCCAAGTCCCTCTTTCAATGATTTTTCAATTCTTTTATATACATAGAAGTGGGATTGCCAGGTCATATGGTAGTTCTATGTTTTACTTTACTTCTGGTGGAACCACCTGTTTTCCACAGCAGCGATACCATTTTACATTCCCACCAACAATATACTAAGATTCCTATGTTTCTGCATCCTCACCAGCACTTGTTATTTTCTATTTTTTAAATAATAGCAATTCTAGTGGGTGTGAGTTGATATCTCATTGTGGTTTTGATTCGCATTTCCCTAATGACTATTGATACTGAACATCTTTTCATGTTCCTATTGGCCATTTGTATATCTTCTTTGGGAAAAAAATGCCTATTCACGTCCTTGGCCCATTTTTAAATTTGGTTCTTTGTCTTTTTGTTATTAAGTTATAAGAATTTTTAATATATTCTGGATATTAAACCCTTATCAGATATATCATTTCCAAATATTTTCTTCTATTCTGTAGGTTTTTTTCATTTTTTCATTTGTTGATAGTATCCTTGGATGCACAGTAGTTTTCCATTTTTATGAATGGAAATGTTTTTTCTTTTGTTACTCATGCTTTTAGTGTTGTCTAAGAATCCATTGCCTAACACAGGGTCCTGAAGATACTTCCCTATTTTTTTTTTCCTAAGAGTTTTATAATTTTAGCTCTTCTATCTAGGTCATTGATCCTTTTTGAGTTAACGTTTGTATTTTGTAGGCTTACTTTCATTCTTTTGCATGTGGATATCCAGTTTTCCCAGCACCATTTGTTGAAGAGACTATTCTTTCCCCTTGTAGTGGACTTGGCACCCTTGTCAAAAATCATTTGGCCATAGATAGGTAGATTTATTTCTGTGCTCCCTATTCTGTTCCATTGGTTCTTGTGCCAGTACACACTGAGCATTCAATGTTGAATACCACCCTTAGTCCGGGCCCTGTGCAAGAGTCCTGCAGCCTGACTCCACCAAGGTCAGCACAGTCATAGAGAGCATCAGAGAGCTGAGCAGCAGAAAGAGCTCACTGTGGTCAGGGCAGGCAGGGCATATTGTGAATTGGGAGTTGCAGGGAAATGGGAGAAGATATCCTTCCTTCATCTCCTTCCTCTACAATATGCCCATACCCCTAGCCTTGCTCCTTCTCCCCTACCCTCCCTACCACCATATTAGAACAATATGGTTCTCAAACCATCCACAAACCCCTTCATGAGCCTGTTCAATGTTGAGTAAGTAGAAGTTGTACTAGATAAGTAACCTGATATAACATTAATGACATTTTGGGACTATAATTAGCCCACAGGTCTTCTTACCTTACATTTTCCTGCATTCCCTTGCTTTTCCTTCTCTCCAAAAAAAGAATCATTGTTTGGTTAAACAATGTCCTAAACTAGGACAAGTTTAGTTAGTATTTCAGTGAATTTAAGTTCCAGATTTCTGCACAGTGAATATTGCATGTTTATTTATATTTGATCCTTGGATGCCGGGTTTATTTATTAACTGATTTAGATATAAGATGATTTTAAGCTTTTTACCAAGGATATCTTTTTTCATTTTGACCTGTCAGCTGCCTTTTGCTTCTTAAAATATCTGATGTTCCTATTAACATGGTTTTTTTTTCTTTCTAGTTATGAAAAACCTCCTCCTGGACTTATCAAGGTTAGTGTGAATTTTGTACTCTTGGTTATTCTCTTAGACATGCTTGTAGACTCAGTAATTTGTTATTAAACAAAGGGTTGCATGAGGTTTTTGGACTTCTTTTTGATAACCCTGTTTCTTCCTTGCAGATGCCTGACAGTTCACACATTTTGCGTTTCTCACAAGCCTGTGCTTTTGTGGAAATTTAATCAGCTGAAGTTCCACCAAGGAACTGCTGCAGGCCCACTTGTGTTCTTCAGCAGTTTCTCCCCAGCTCTCTCTTTCACTTACCACTGTGTCTTCTCAAAGCTCTGCTGCCCCTATTTGTGTTGTCGGACTCACCTACTCAGGCCCTCAGTACATCGTGTGCTGTTTTAGTCATTGATGGTTTCCTGAGTTTCATCACCTCAGAGAACTGTCGAGTTTGAGGAGACTTGAGAGCTCGTCCAAGCTAGCCTCCCCCAGAGCAGGGTCCTGCATCCTGGCCAGAGTGCCAGTGTCTGTGTGAGTGTTACTTAGAGTCGCAATTAAAGGCCAAAGCAACTTTTTCTGTTTGATAACTTTAAATTAAAATAATAAATAAACATTCTTCCATTATAAATTTAATCGTCAAAGAAACTTGGGAGGGAAATAATGAGAAGGAGAAAAGGCACCTTAATTGTAAATGCAGTTATTCAGTGGCAAAAATGCATTTCAAAGATATGGCATGTGTGACTATAAAACATGCCAGTGGCCTTCAAGGTATACTAAGCTATTTACTATAACATGCCATTTTTATTATTCTGGGAAACCTGGCTTGTTTACTTTATTTTTTTATGCTTTGCCTTATTCCGGAAAGCTTTTAAGTTAGTGAAAACCTTCTTGTGAACTTAGAATCTAATTTACATCAGAATTTGTAGCTTACAGAGCATTCTTATGTGAAGAACACTAGTAACTCTTCTCTAAGAACAGCTATATCTTCTCATGATGTAGTTCTTCTGGTACATTTATTTCCTGATTTTTCTCTCAGGTTGTCTTTCTTTCTAGTTCTGTGAGAAGATAATTGACAGCGATATTGGGATCTGCAGGCCGTGAGAAAGCCAGACGATGGTGTGTTACAAAACAAATAGAGAATTTCAGTGCTTTTTTGCCATGTTGTTTACACATTGTTTCCTTTGCTTAGGAAGATGAAGCTAAGCCAGAAGACTGTATACCAGATGTACCAGGCAATGAACATGCCAGGGAATTTCTGGCTCATGCGCCAACTAAAGGACTTTGGATGCCACTGGGGAAAGAAGTCAAAGTTATGCAGTGTGAGTGTGGAAGAGTTTCCAGTAACACTACCTAACACACTTTTAGTTATATGTCATGCATTTACAAAGCAGATTTTCTTATTGTATTTAATTTATTCTCCCAACAGTCCTGGTAAAGGAATGGCATTTTATAGTTAAGGAAGCAGACTAGAGATATTAGTTAGTTGTCCAAGGTAAGAGGTAGAGCAAAGCTTTAAATCTGGGGCCTTGACTCCCAAGTCCAGTGGTCTCTTCATGAGATTGTAACTGCCTTCAGAGTACACTCCCACCAGAGCCGCACACCTTCACCCTGTGCCATTTTAGATGGCATTTGAAGAAAGGATTCTGCTGCTTTTTAAAGGCATTTGTGTTGAATCATCTATTTCCTGTATCTTAAATCTTCTTTGTTGTTATATTCTCTTACAGTGGAACACATTCTCTGATAGCTTCCTGAAAAATGGGTTTGTGGGAGATAAAATTTTCAAGACCTCATGTCTCTGAAAACATCTATTTCACAGATCTTTTCATTTGCCAGGGTATAGGATTCTAGGTTAAAAATCACTTTCCTTCAGAATTTTGAAGACATTGCTCCATTTCCTTCTTGTTTCTAGAATTGCTGTTGTGAAGCCCAAAGCAATTCAGATTCCTGATCCTTTGATGTAACCTGTTTTTTTGTTGCTGTTGCTTTTTGGGTTTTTTTGTTTGTTTGTTTGTTTTTTTCCTTTCTGGAAGCTTATAAGATTGTATTAGTCAGCCAAAGAGGTGCCTTTGCAAAATATACCAATAATTGGTTGGTCTTTATAAAGGGTATTTATTTGGGGTAGAAGCTTACAGTTACCAGGCCACAAAGCATAAGTTTCTTCCC
Source organism: Chaetophractus vellerosus (assembly GCA_004027955.1). Classification (NCBI taxonomy): domain Eukaryota; kingdom Metazoa; phylum Chordata; class Mammalia; order Cingulata; family Chlamyphoridae; genus Chaetophractus; species Chaetophractus vellerosus. The sequence goes on along the minus strand of PVKH010033707.1, from coordinate 3,973 downwards.
TCACCAAAGTCCATGTGTTGCAGCAAGACAGCTGCTGACGTCTGCCAGGGCTCAGGCCCTTTGGGTTCCTCTCTTCCCAGAGCTGCAGCTGTAGACTATCAGGCAAACGGCTCACTTGTCTTCTCCTGGGGCACTCCTCTCCAACATCAGAACTGCTTCTCAAAAATCTGCTTCTCAAATCTTTTGCCTTGCCTTTTATACTTGAGACCACACCCACTGAGGGGCGGGGCTCAACGCCCCACTGAAGTGACCCAGTTAACGCCCTAGTCATAACCCAATCATGCCCAGATTAACAGATCAGTTTACAAGCATGATTCAATTTATATTTTTGGAGTTCATAATTACATAAAACTGCCAAACCATTACAAAGATCATTTCCTTATCACCAGTGTTCAGAAATTTCAATTTTTTCATTATTTCCTCCCCTCTATGTTTGCAGTTCTGTTATTCAGATAGTGGACTTCCTAGCCTGATCTTCTAATTACTTATCTTTGCTCTCCTATTTGTATTTTTGTTCTGTTTTCTAGAATATTTCATCAATATTACCTTCCAAATCTTTTTTAAATTTTCTATTCAGTATCTTCAACAGCAACTACAGTATAATTCAATTCAATTCATTTCTGACTCTGCCTGGATCTAGGCCAGACTCCAAAGGTAAGGGGCACAGACGTCCACAGAACAGCCCTTACTTAGATACCAGCTCAAGTTCTGGCGTCTCCATGGCCATGCCTTCTTCTAACCAACTGGCTACACATTCGGGGGTTCACACCACCCCCTCAGGTTCAGTAATTCACTAGAACAACTCACAGAACTCACTGAAAGCAATATACTTAGAATTATAGTTTTTTATAGTAATAAGAAGCAGCCTAAAGAAGAGACACACAGGCCAAGTCTGGGAGGGTCTCAAATCTCCAGCCCCCACTCCTTTCCCAAAGGGGAAACTGACTTGAAATGACTCAAAGCCCCAACTCCCTAACCACAGGATTGGTCTTTCTGGTATAGCCAGCATCCCTCCCTAAGACTGTAGGTGTAGCTGGCCCCACCTGTTTAATCGTATTAGCATATAGACTAACAGCTATGGCCCTAGGCCCACCATGAATAACATTTCTATCATAGGAATTTCCAGAAATTTAAAGGATATGTTTCTATGTGTGCTCTTTTTCTTTTTTTTTCCAGTTCTTGTTCTGTTGCAATATTTGTCTCCCTTAAAATGTTAATAATTTATCTTTTTCTTCTCTCTGATATGTTTGTTTCCTCCAAGTAGCTATTTCCTCTTAATTAATTTGGCCTTTTTGTCTTTAAGAGGCTTTCAGATGTCTCTCTTCTGTGGTTTGTCTACTATATTAGTTATCCATGGCTTGGTAGCAAATTACCCAAAACCTGGTGGTTTAAAACAACAATAAACATTTATTACCTCACTGTTTCTGTGGACCAAGAATTCAGAAGCAGCTTTAGCTGAGGGACTCTGACTTTGACTCTCCCGTGAAGTTGCCATCAAGATGTATCTGAAGGCAGGGGTGGGACTGGAGGGTTGTTTCCAAGATGGCTCACTCACATGGCTGGCAAATTGATGCTGGCTCTTGGCCGAGGGCCTCAGTGTTTGCTGTATGGACCTCTCTGTAAGGCTGCTTGTTATTCTCAGGATTTTACAGCTGGCTTCTCTCTGAGCCAATGCTCCAAGAGAAAGCAAAGTGCAAGCAACAAAGTATTTTATGACCTAGTGTCCAAAGTCATAAGCTGTCATTTCCACAGTATGCTGTGGGATATGCTTAAGCAGCTCACCCTGTTCATTGTGGGAGGGGATGAAATGACAGTGTGCATACTAGGGTCCTTGGGGTCCTCTTGGAGGCTGGCTGCAACACTTACTCTTAAGAGTGGAAGATTTCGGAAAAAAAAAAAAAGCTGATTAGAACTTGTAAGTATGTAAGTATGTGAGGACAGCTTCTTAACTGAATCTCACTAGAGTTTCTGCACCAGTTAGTTGGGTATCCTTTGAGGTCAGTATCTAAAGGTCTTCCACATTGGGCTGCTTATTAGGTTTTCACACAAAAGTTGTTTCCTGTCTGCAGGGGGAAAGCCAAGCTGCTAGTGTTCTGGAAGTTATTGAAGGAAGATGGCTGGAAAGTCCTGGCATCTAATACTCATTCATTTACCTAATCCTCCTATTTTCAGTATTGCACCTGGCTTTCAAATGTACTAGCTGTCTCCCCAGCCTTCTCCAGAGAATAAGCTGCCTCCTCTCTACCTTCTCCAGAGAATAAACATTTCTACTAGGGTCAGGAAGAGATGCAATTGAACTTTTACTCAATTCTCCTTATTTTAGCATCCCTTCTACCTCTACTTCTAGAAGTTTGTGGTGCTGCCAACTCCTGGCCTTTTGGCAGTTCTACAAATAGAAATGAGTTGGTTTTCATTTTTCCCCACTGCTCACTTAGAATTTTCTGGTGTCTGCTATTCATTTAGCCTACTTCTTTCTGCATTATAACTTCCAACAATTTTTTTTTTTTGCTCAACAGCAAAAAATTTAATACAATTTAATTGTATTCATATTTTGTATAGATGGATCAAACAATATGACTTCTTTCCTATTTTCCCATTCTCATGATTTATGTCTTCTTTAAAGAATTCTTTCTGTTGTCATTTCTATGAGATGTCAGAAAGGGAATGGAAGTAAACGATTGCTTCTGGTCCATTATCTTTACCCAGAAAAATGCTACTTTCTTTTTCAAGTTTGAAAACTACTGCTCTGTTTGATGGGATGGTTAGTTGAATTTCACTTACCATTTTACACTTCTTTGCATTAAGTTGGAAAATAAGACTGTGTGGTTACAACCAGAACAAGTTTTACCATGAAGTTAATGAAACTTAAACCTCAGGGCCCCTCACTTGTACCTTCCAGAGTCCTGGGTAGAGTCCCCAGTAATGTGTTCGTGTGATCCTATGGTTTTGTAAAATTTGCCAAGGTACAATATTTTGTTCCTAAGGACCCCTTCCTCCCCTTCAAGTTATGCAAACTTCAAGCCCAAAAAAATTTGGAATCATTCAAGATAGTGAAAAAATACATACAACTCTGCATGCATTGTTTCTTAAACTTTAACATATCTATAAATGAAGAGATATTTTTAAATCTTTGTACAGAAATATTCACTTTCTGGGGTTGACCTGATACTTTGCATTTCTTTTCCCCCCACTACCCCCGAGATAGCTCCCTGGTCTGTTTGCTCATTGTTTTTGCTCGTTGTCTGTTTGTTTTTCCTTTAGGAGGCACCAGGAACCAAACCCAGGACCTCCCATATGGGAGGCGGGCGCTAAACCACTTGAGCCACATCCACTCCCTGCTCGTTGTCTTGCTTGTTGTCTGCTTGTTGTTTTTGCTCATTGTCTTTGTTTTTTCTTGAGGAGGCACCAGGAACCAAACCTGGGACCTCCCATGTGGGAGGTGAGCGCTCAAATGCTTGAGCCACATCCACTCCCCCCTTTACATTTCTAACAAGCTCCCACACGTTGCTGATTTTTTTGCTCCATGGACCACGCTTTGAGTAACCAGGAACACCCTTGCTTTATCAGGAAGAGAGTTTTGTGCACAAATGCCATGGATCCTTCTTTTCTTATATCAGTTTTATTGATACTTATTAATAAAGCATACAATCCACCCAAAGTAGACAGTTTAACCAAATGTATAATCCGTGTTATTTGGTAGAATCACATAGTTGTACATTCATCACTTCAATCATTATTAGAGCATTTTCATTATTCCAGTAATAATAATAATTTTCAAAAAGCAAAAATCACACAAAAAAGCTCTACCCGTTAATAATTACCTCTCAATCTCTCTATGCTTCCCCTCCCTTACATACCTGCTATTCTGTTTCTCTCTTTCTAATTTAATTGTATTTATGTTTTGTATAGATGCAGTCAAGCAATATGTAGTTACCTTTTGTCTAGTTTCTTTCATTTAATATATTTTCTTTTT
>PVKH010033706.1:0-11976 GCA_004027955.1 Chaetophractus vellerosus | reverse complement strand
CCCGGGGCTTCTGCCATGTCTAAAGAGCCATCTCTATTCCTCTGTGTTCTTCTTCTGTGTGTGTTCACTTCCTGGGCTCCAGCTCAAAAACTCAGCATCAAAAGTCCAACTCACTCCTCTGCTCTGCCGTGTAGTTTTATCTGTGAGTCCCCACCCACCAAGGGGGTGGGGACTCAACATCTTACTGACGTGGCCCAATCAAAGCCCTAATCATAATTTAATCAATAGACACAGAAGTTGTATTTCTGTACACTAAATATAATGAAATGTGAGTCACATCTGTACACAAACATCCATCAAATATTATTGAAAGACCTAAATAAATGAAGGGATCTACCAAGTAAATGTATTAGAAGCCCCATTATTTTAAAGTTTTCCTCAAAATAATCTATAGTTTCAGGATAATACCAAGTAAAATCCCAAATGACAGTTTTCTGAGAATTGAGAAATATTGATAAAGTTATGTGGAAATATAAAGGATCCCAAGATAAGATAATCATGAAGCAGAAGAACCAAGTGGGGGAATGTACTCTATCACTTATTAAGAATTTTTATAAAGCTATAGGAGTTCAAAGTGGACATTGGAATAAGGACAATCAAGTAGAAATGCATAACAAAATAAATGTCCAGAAACAGACCCTCACAAATATAAACAATTGATTCATGACAAATATAGCCCTGTAGAACAGTGGTGATGAGCTGGATCAATTGAACTTTCATAAATATTAAAACTTAAAAACCTTACCTCACAACATACATAATAATCCAACTCCATTTGTTGGGGATCTTAATAGGAAGGTAACACAATTAAGCTTCTGGAAGAAAACATAGCAAAGTGTATTCATTACCATGGAACAAGTAAGTTTATTTTTTTAAACAAGAAACAAAAAGCACTAATAAAGAGGAAGATAGATAAATTGAACTACATTGAAACTGAAAATTTCTGTTCATTAAAAAAAGAAACAAACACCATAAAGGGAATGAAAACCCAAGTCAAAGAGTGAGAGAGGATAATTGCAATACATATAATGAACAAAGAGTTAAGATCCAAAATATATGAAGAATACCAATAATTAAACAAAAGATAGACTATCTAATAAAGAGAGTTGAACAGACCCTTCATGAACGGTGTGATTAAATTGCCAATTAACATATGAAAAGGCAATCAAACTCATTAGTTAAGAAAGGACAAATTAAGATCACAATGAAATAATACTACAACAGAATGGCTAGACTGAACAAGGCTGAAAACATCAAGTAGACAAGCCTGTGGAGCAGTGGGAACAATGAAGCACTGCTAGTTGGAATGAAAATTAGTACAACCACATTTGAAAAACATGATATTATCTATTAAAGAAGAACATATCTGTAACTATGACCTATCAATTTCTAGCTACATACCTAGAAAAAATGCGTATATATGTACACCAAAAGTCTTGTTTGAGAATGTTCATGCATTACTATTCAAAATGACCACAAACTGGGAAAAAAGGTCATCAAAAAAACCAGACAAATTATTTGCAGTAGCATTGTACAAGGAATACAATTGAGCAATGAAGATAAATTAAATTACAAAATTGCACAGATGGAAGGTGACAAAATCCAACATCTTTTCATTATAAAGACTCAGCAAATTAGGAATAGAAGGGAGGTTCCTCAAACTGATAAAGGGCATCTACAAAAAATCCACAGCTAACATTATACTCAATGGTAAGAGGAACAAGAAAAGGATATCTGCTCTCACTTCTTCTATTCAACATTGTGTTGGAGGTTCTAGCCAGGGCAATTAGGCAAGAAAATGAAATAAAAGGCACCCAGATTAGAAAAGAAGTAACACTATCTCTAGTTGCAGATGATATGCTCTTGTATATAGAAAAGGCTAAGGAATCCACAAAAGATCCATTGGAACTAAAAATTGAGTTCAGTAAGGAAACAGGTTACATGGATCATATGAAAAAAACACATTGAATTTCTATGTGTTAGTGATAAACAATCTGAAAGTGAAATGAAGAAAATGATTCCATTTTCAACAGCATCAAAAATAATAAAATAGAAATAAATGATCAAAAGAAATGCAAGACTTTTACACTGAAAACTATGAAACAACATTGAAATAAATTTAAAAACTTAAATAAATGGAAACACACCCCTTGTTTATGGGTTGGAAAACTTAATATTGTTGTCTTAGTTTGTTAGGGCTACAATAACAAGTACTACAAGTTGGATGGCTTAAAAAAGTAGAAATTTATTGTTCCATAGTTCTCAAGCCTAGAAGTCTAAAATTAAGGTGCCGGCAGGGCTATGCTCCCTCTGACGTTTCTAGGGAAGAATCTGTTCCATGTCTCCCTCCTGGCTGCTGATGGTTTACCTGGCTTTAATCTCTGCCTTAGTTATCACATGGCATTCTCCTCTGCATCTGTGTGTGCCCACTTCTTTCTTCTTATAAAGATAGCACTCACCTTGGATTATTAGGGTCCCCTCTAATCCAGTTTATTCTCACCTTAACTAATCAAATCTTCAAAGAATGGAGCTTGTTATTTTAGAAAAAATGGAAAGATGCTAAAATAATACCTATGCCAGTCTTCTGTGAAGAATAAATGAGATAAAGCAAGTAAATGCTTAGTCTAATATTTGGATATAGTAAGTGCTTTAAGTATATTACTTATTACTAGTAGCAGTAGCAGAAATAGTTGAAAAGAAGAAAACACTCCCAATTAATATCCAACAATTCCACCACTGGGCTCACACCCTGGAAGAGTTCTTGCATATGTGTACCAGGAGATGTGAGCAAGAATGTACAATGCAATAGAGTTTAAAATAACCCCCAACTGGAAACAATCCTAGTGTCCATGGATAGAAGAACGGGTAGACGAACTGTGATATTTTCATAAAGCAGAATACTATAACAAAGGGGAAAGGACTAAATTAGAGCTGCACATTAATTATGAATGATCTCAGGAACACAATATTGAACAAAGAATCCAATTAGAAAAAGTAGAAGAGTAAACACATTATGACTCCATTTATATAAATTACAAATACATGCAAAATTAGACAATATATTATTTGGCGATTAATAATAAAACAATAAAATTAAATAATTAAACAATAAAAACAAGAGAATGCTAAACATTAAATTCAAGATTGCTCATAACTCTGGGTCGGGGGGGGAGTGGTTGAGGAAAGGGCAAACAGTGCATAAGAATAATTGTTAATGTTCTCTTTCTTAAGCTGAGTTGTAGGTACACGTTTTATCTGATTGTTTTCCTTTGTACATTAGTCAAAAGTTATAAATATTCTATATTTAATTTTTTAAAATTTCACAAACTTCTAAATAATCCTTTCTGGGGAGTGGAGATAGAAGTAGGAAGTGGGTGTTTGGGAACCAAGAGCAGGTAGGTTTGGCATTCATTCCAAATGAATGAATTTCTTTTGCCCACAATGGTACATCTCTCCAAGTATGAGTTTAAATGAAGAGCAAGAGCGTTGAAGGAAAAATTAAGACCCAAAATCATCACTCCAAAGGATGAAAGAAATGAAAAAATTTTGTCCCTCCTAGATTATGGGGGAGGCCAGTAGAGTTTGGGGTTAATATTTTAGAATATGCTCTAGGGCCTTAAAAAATTAAAGTGGCCTTGCCAGTACATCTGAGACATAGGCTAGTGCATGAGGAAAAGCCTCTCAAAATGCTGGGATGGAGAGTTTATTTAAGGAGGTATTGAAAATTCATTTAGAAGTCACATTGTGTCTTTGCTCCTTGTTATTAAATTTCTTTCTCAAGTTTTATTTTTCTCCAAGTCTAATGAATACTGACTCATAGACTGTTCATGAATTCATTAATTTGTTTTAGACAAACACCACCCCCTTTAACAGAACTTCTGAACAAAATTTCCAATGAAGTCTTGTGAAAAGAGAGATAGTCTTGTCTGGCTGAAAAGACACCACACTTGGCGCAGAAAGACACTTGTTCAAGTACTAATTCTCTTATTTATAAGCTGGTCGACATGACAAGTCATTTCCTTTCTTTGGAACTTAGTTCTCATATCTGTAAAATGAGGAGGTGGGTTGAATGATTCTGTCCTAATGTTCTATGCTTCTAGGTTGATGGTAAAAACTGACAAATGTTTAATTCCCATACTAGGGAAGGATAATTAGTAAAGCCATTGATTATTCTGTGTATGTACACTTTGGAGTCAGCTGGTCCTTGCTGTCTTCACTGAGTTGGCTATGAAGCTGAGTGATGCTGAGTTTACCTGGTCTGCTGAGAGGAGATAGACAACATTCCTCTCCCTACACATCAATGTGCATTTAGGACGATTAGTATAGGGCATCTGCTCCTCACCTACACCTCCTCCAAATGTATCTATTTGTGCTCTCCAATTCCCATAAAGAAACTGTGACAAAACAATCCGAAGTCTGGGCTGGCCACGGCCTAAGGACTGTGAGGGAGGTTTAGATAACATCCACTGGAAACAGCTGAGATTAAACCCACCCTGGAAGTCTTGGAGAAAATGGACATGTATAAATGTGAAATGAAAGAACCCTGTCAGCAAGTTCTGTAACACATTGGGATAAAGGCCACTTTGCAGTGGCATTCTGCTTGACGAGTTTACTACAAAGAGCGAGAAGATCTCTTTTATATCTCGAGGGCATGCTGCCTGAGGGAATTGGCAGAAGTCTATATAATGCCAGGATTAGCATGAGATTTGATCAGAGCTGCTCACATAGCTCTTTATATTGGCAGTCTAAGCTGGAAATTGCTAGCACCAGTGGAAATGGTGGGTTTCTGTCCATCTCACTAACTGTGGGATATAACTGTGGTCCTTCCATGTGGCTACCCCATTGGCTATCATGGGGACCAAGGTCTCTTGTATCAAGCATCAAGGAACACATGGACTTCATCAAGAAAGCAGCAAATATTAACCATGGATGATACCTGAGCAGCCTTTAATATACCCTGAACAGCTGGGGGGATAGGAAAACTCTAAAGGTCTGGATTTCCTGCAAGTTAAGCCAGGGAGGGCTGAGAGCATGAATATTTGGGATGATAATTTAAATGTATTCTCTTTTGTTCTAATAAGCTGGTCAAAGCTAGGACATAGAGATTATACTTCCATGGTTTACTTTGGTTATCTTCGGAACAATTTGCTGAACTACTGAGGTCAGTTCTAATCACACCCCATCTATAGCTGCATTTACAGAGCCTCACAATGACCTCAGATCCTTGATAGACTGGACATGAGTTTAAATATTGTCAACTGTTGTGATAGACCTATAATTACATTTCAACACTATTATCACCACACTCCTTCCCTGACTGCTCACTTCCATCCCTATCCTCCTGTCTTGACTAACCTAAGGAAGTTATTCTGGTGGGCTGGTGGGTGATGTAAAGGTTGTGGGCTGTTGAAGGGGAGCTCTACAGTGACTGGTAAAGAAGTAACCTTGAGGGTAGTTTCCCTGAGCTTCCTCTTAGATTTTCTATATCCAAAAAACAACAACAAAAAAAGTTTTACTGCTGTGGGGAAGCGTACTAGCTGCTCACCATAAACCATTCTTGGTCCCTTCCGTAGTCATAGAATTGAAATTGAGTATATCACTGTCCAGTGACACTACATTTCCCAGCTTTGCAAGCAGGTATGGCCATGTTTATTAAATTCCTGCCAATGGAACATGACTGGAAATGATGGGTTTCACTTTGGAGCTGTTACCTGAGGAAAATGAGCTCATCTCCTTCACAATTTTGTCCACTTTCCACCACCTGGAACCCCTAGCAACTGGGTCATGACCATAAAAATCATGGTAATGGTTCTCTAGGAAACAGAAGGAACCTGGGTCCCTGACTGCATGGGGCAGATCCAAACTTTTGTGGGCAAGAGAGATAAACTCTATCTATCTTCTTTGAAATATTATTGGGTGTCTTTTTACAGCAGCTTAGCTTCACCCTAAATAATACAGTTACCGCCCATTACACTTCTGGGGGAAGAAGCTCTTTTCTTGATTTTCTGACTTCATCTGACTTGGTCCCTCTGTATCTGTTGTTCTCTAGCTCTTGCTCTTGAGCTTCTGAACTCTATCCTTTGCTTGTGCCATGATTTTGCAGCTTGTTCTTCTGGTCTCTTGTAAAGTTTTACCTTCAAACAAAAATATTCATCTTTAAGTATGAAATGAATGAGAGAAAAGTTTTACAATGAAGGTAAAAATCCGAGTTGTGTTCCAGATTGTGGAGATAGCCAAAATTCTTGCTGTTCAGATTAGATGGAACAAAGCATGTGATGAAGTTGGCATCCTTAAAATAATTATATGTAGAGGAAATTTTGGTAACTGAGTGTTGACTGCACGTCATACTAGTGTCTGGTTTATATCACAGTAAATTCTTTTCAAAGGTTGGAATAGTTTCTTAGTTTAATTAAAGTTCCATTTTCTAGTTTCAAAATTGAAACTAAATGCAGATTCTTTTCCTCTGAGTGGGAATTAACACAGAAAACAGAGACTTATCAACACAATTTTGTCTTTAACCAAATACCAGATACTATAGGGAGGCAAAGAAAAGATTTCTAATCCTGGGGAGTGTAGGTGTTACCCTTCTTAGCCCTCTGGATAAGGAATGGCACTCATCCTTCGATGGAGGAGATAAGACTCAGTCCTTGTGGCTTGCAGGACTCCCAGGAGTGCTGAGTCTGATTCCAGCTGTGGGTTCTGCAGGCCCAAGAGCAATAGGTTCAGAGCAAGGACTAAGCTCCCTTTTATGGTGCTGGCTGCTATTCTTCCTTCATTTTTCTCAGATTGTGGCAACTAGCTATAAAACAATTAGGCCTCATGCAAGAGGACAATTTATCCTGATTCAATGGCAACAAAATCACTTTCAATCTCATTATCAAATTAGAAAGCCATGTCCTCTCTATTTCATTTACTCATTCTCTACTGTAACTCTATTCCACTTTGGTTCAACTGCAAAACCACGTTCAGAAAGGAGCTCAGCAAAATCAGTCACAACATAAGACCAGATTTTAAAATCAAAGCAAATTTCATCTACTGCCCACATTCCACTGCTGACTTCTTTTTAGAAGCACACTCAAGTGGAGGGAGGGGCTTCTTGTTATTTCCTGTATTCCATGTAATGGAACAGAATAGGAAGACAGAAATATTTGAACATTAGTAACTTTGGGGAAGACAGCGTCATTTTATGAACTGTGGCTGGGAGCCAGGAACATGAAATAGATTTTCCAGCTAAAAAAATTTTTTCCCAGGGATAATGATGGCTGAAAATTGAGTCTTCATTATGTGCCAGGCACAAATGCTAAATATTTTCAAACCTAATCGATAAAGTAGGCATTATTATACCCATTTTACAGATGGACAGGAGCTTAGAGAGGTTAAAGAAATTTCCCATTATCAAATGCCTAGAAAGATGTGGAGCTGAGATTTAAACCCAAGTTGTGGTCTTGACAACAATACCATTCTTCTAATGATGAGTTTATTTGTGCAGCACTTGCTCACCTTTTATGGTTGTGAGAGGACAAAAATTAGCAATTTACAAGTGTCCGGAGACTTTGCTGCACACACCCCAAACTCACCCACTAATGAGAATTTTGCCTATTCAGTTCCTCTCCTCACAGATATGGAAAACACAGAGAATGAGAAGGAGAAGAACACACGGATATAAGAGAAATGGTTCAAATAGTTTGGAGAGAGGATAAACGGGACATTCTGTGGTCTGAGAGGCGAACTAGATGAGAGAGAAGGCAAGAACCTCGTCATGGTATTTGAAAAATATGAGGAAAGAACTTGGGATATTGTTGTTGGGATCATTTTCTGTGTATTATTCTCCCCAGACAGGGAAGATTGAAGATTTGCTTATAGATTAAGTGGTTTGTGTGGATGACAAAAGATGTCTCTGGATGCTTTGGCAATTATCCCAAGTTTTTCCTTAGAGAAGTATATTTAAATGATTTGAATTTAGTCAGAACATCATTTGTTCCATTCTTGATACTTAAGGTTAAATGTCACATACTCTTGATTAAACAACAATGTTCTTGGTACAGAGGAAGTTATTACAAAGAAAGGACTTAGTTCTGCTTTTTCTAGAATAGCTCTCCCAGAATTGGAGAGTTAAAGGTCCTGAAATCAAGGCTTTAAATAACAAACTCGTTTTACAATGTGTGAACCCAAATCTAGGCAGTTGAAAGAGTCTGATTCTCAGAAATAGAATCATAACCCCTGTGGAAGTCTCTGTTTTATAACACACTTAAGTTCCTAATCGGTTCATTTGGTCAGCCAAAATTTAAGCACAGCTAATTCTTTTTTTTCTAACACCAAATCAAGCAGCCAAAATACTTGGAGGTGTTGAGAGAAATTGTGTATACAAAAATACATTCAAACCTTGTACCAAACCATTCACAGTTTCCTGAATGTTTCACATTTTTTTTTTCACACCTCTCTGCTATTTCTTCTGCCAGGAATGTCCTCTTCTCCTCCTGACTCTCTTGGGAGTTCCTAGTTATTCTTCAGGATTCAGTCCAAATGGCACTACCTGTGAATCCCTGAAGAAACCTCTTGCTCTAGCATCTTCTACCTGATTTTCACAGTTATTTAGAAATTTACTTGGTGTGGTGGTTTTTGGATCTTTCCTCCTAGACTAGGGATTCTCCAAGTATAATCCTTGGACCAGTGACATCAGAATAATAGAGATGGGGGAAAGGTCTTGTTAAAATGCATATTCCTGAGTTTCACCCTGATCCTCTCAATTGGTATCTCTGGGATTCCTGGGGAATGAATCCCAATAATCTGCATTTTAAAAAAGCTCTTTAGATGATTTTAGACAGGTGAAAATTTGAGAACCACTGCAATGTACTATAAGAACAATGACTACATTTTAATCATCTTTGTGGCGCTAATGTCCAGCATGCTACCAGGCATTCACTTACTAAATGTTGAACCATCAGATAGATGCCTGATGGATACAGCAGTCTTCATTCTTTCATTCATTTTTTTCATTTCATCATTCATTTCATAAATATTTATTAAACACCTGCTATAAGCCATGCATTATTCTATCAAGTAGGAATAGAGTCGTGAACAAGGTCCGTTCAAGCAGAGTTTGTATTGTCATGTGATCTTTTTCTTCAAAAATCAATGGCATTATTGCTTTTTTATTCAGTTATTACCACATAGTCTTCATCATTATGATCTCCACATGTTTAATACTTACTTTACAGAATGTCTGCTTTTAGTCTCACCCCTTAAATTCTGCCACAACTTCCAAACTCAGTTTAAGGAAGGAAACATGGACAAATCTATATGAATGCAAGAATTCCTTCATGAAGACGTCTTCCTTATCCCCTCAATCCTACTTTCATCTTTTCTGCTCCAGGCCAGTCAAAGTTATCTTGCCCCAATTGCTTTGGTGGGGGAGGGGAAGAGCCCCACATTGTTTTCTGAATTTTTCATGGATATATGATGTGTCCCTCACACTAGATTATAAAGTCCATGAAAACAGAGGCTGGTCATTTCTTCTTCTGCAACTCAATGGCACTCAGTGCTTCATTTACTTGCTCATTTTTGCATCTGATCCATAAACAGTCAGTGAGCACCAACTATGTGTGAGGCTCTATTGGCCAGGACCTGAGGACACAAAGAAAGACAGGGACATTGGCATCAAGAGTTCCCTCTCGTGGAAGGAGCAGATATCTCAGGAAAGAATTACAATCAAGCGAGTGGACAGAGCTAATGTAGGCATTAACAAAGAGCCATGGGAGCATCAAGAGGGTAAATAGTAGATGCTAATTCAATAACCACTGAGTTGATTTAACTATGCACAGAAGCAATGATTTCATGTGATTTAATCAAATGCATGCACTTTCATTTGTAACATAGTCAAATCCCTGCACATTCTTTCATTCACATAGATTTGGCCATATTTCCTTCCTTGACCCATCTCTGCCAAATGGAAGGTGAAAAGGGAATGAGGATGAGCAGCAGATGAGAGAGTAGGGTGGGTGCTGGGGATTGAATCATGTCCCCCACAAAAGGCATGCTTAGGTCCCAACCCCTGAGCCTCTGAGTGTGAACCCATTTGGAAACAGGACCCTTGGAGATGTTATTAGTTAAGGTGTGCCCAAAATGAATGACAGTGGGCCTTGATCCATTATGGCTGAAGTCCTTATAAGCAAAGGAAATTGAACACAGACGGAGAAGCCGTGAAGAGAAGTTAAAAGCCAGAAGTCAACGGAATCTGAAAGAGAAAGGAGAGGACATTGCCATGTGATGGAAAAGCCAAGGAACTCCAAGGACTGCTGGAAGCTAGTGCCAGAATGCCATCTTCTTCAAGGAGAAAGCATCACCTTCCTGACACCTGGATTTTGAACTACTCCTAGCCTCAAAACTGTGAGCCAATAAATTCCCATTGTTTCAGCCAATCCATTGTAGGGTATTTATTTTAGCAGCCAAGAAACTAAAACAGAGGGGCATTTAGGAGACTGAGTAGTGAGTCACTATAGCTTTTAGAAGCCATGAGTAAGCGTGGTTGTCCCTGCACAAATAGGCACACACACATACACACACACTCCTGCCTCGACCTGGCTTACTTTTGTGTGTGACTGGAAGCAGAGTATCCTGAAAGAGAAAGGCAAAATAAAAAAGAAAGTGATACAGGCTCTTGTGTTATATAGTTTGTTAGCTCCACCTTTTACTGAAAAGTTTCCATTTAACTGAGGTGTTTTCCATAATTATGGAAGAAAATGAATTACTACTACTAAAAATGGAATATATTTTAACAACATTATTTCTCCCAATGACTTACATAAATATTTATTGAATGACTCGGTGGACTCAAGCGACTATAAATATAAACACTTAAGTGCAGATGTAAACATCTTTTCTATAGGTGGCTCTTATCTACTAGCTTGGTACAATAGTTCCCAAAATTGCTGCACATTAGAATCACCTGTGAGCATCCTAATGCCCAGCTCGCACCTTAAACCAATTAAGTCATAATATCTGAGTGAAGCAAAGAGAAATCTGATTTTTAAAGATACTTGGGTGATTCCACTTTACTGCAAAGTTTGGGAACTACTGTTTCAGTAGATTTTTAATGAATGATTGAATATCTACAGGATAATCATAATAATTAAATATCTTTGGTTTTATAATGTGTGGATTTCTAAAGGAACAAGATTATGTTCTTTAAGGAACCAGTTTCATATTTATATAGATTTGTATTGATTTGATTTAATATGAGTAAAGGGTAATTGCAAAAGAATGAAAGATTTAAAAACCCTCTGGTGTACAGAGTGTGAGTTTGCCTGTGACATAACATCTAGCATTATATTAGGGCTTCCAGAGGATAGTATTTGAAAGAGTTTGTCTTCCTATGGTAAACACCATCTAATGGCAGGAGAAAGAGTCCAGAATCATACTAGGAGGTAGAAACCAACCTTGAAAATAAGTAACAGTTGAAAGAATATGAAAATCAATCCATATAAGTCAAATTGTAAATTTACTGTAGACTTTGGAATTTAATAGCAGTATATAAGGTGACGTGTTATCCCCAGGATGTGATGCTCATACAATCCAAAAAAGTGATATCAAAGGGACATGTGAACTTAGTACCTGATCACCTACTACTTTAATCAGGCATTTTATAAATGTTATCATGATTAATTATGCCATCAGCTCTGTAAAGTGGATGTTTTGTCTCCATTTTCAGATGAAGACAATGAATCTCAAAAATGTTGGTAATTTCCTAAGGCAATAATGCCATCAGTGGTGGAGTCAGAATTCAAATTCAGATCTGAATGGCTCCAGATTCATATTCTTTCTGCTACACAGAGCCATAAAACGCCATGCTTCCCTTCTTCTTCGCTCTCCTCCTGTATCCTCCTTTGGGTGTACAATCTGCATACTCTGGGCAACAGGCTGTGTTGTCTTTAAGAGAATAGGGTTGGGGCCGGCCGTATAGCCCAGTGGATAGGGCAC
>PVKH010033705.1:0-11974 GCA_004027955.1 Chaetophractus vellerosus | reverse complement strand
TTTATTTGTGTTTTAGTTTTCAGTACACATATTGTCTTTATTTTGTTAGACTTACACGTATTTCATTTGATAGTTTTCATTTGATACATGCGTTAATTCAATTTTGAATATTTTATTGCTAGCCTGATTGAGTTTTGTTCATTGTTCTTATATCTTATGTCTTTACTAAATTTATTAATTACTTCTAGTAGTTTCTTTTGAGATTCCTGAGGATTTTAGATACATAGTTACATGAAGTCTTATACCAAGCTGATATAAGAGAGAGGTTTTGCAGTTTCTATTAAAGTTGAACATTCATGTAACTTGTGCACAATAATTCAACTTCTGTGTATATATTCTAGAGAAAATGTTGTAAAAATACCCTGGAATACATAGACTGGATTATTTATTGCAGTATATTTTACAGTAGACAAGGATTGGAAACAACCAGGAGTTTGGAATTGTGATACATTCGTATAATAAAATATTGTGCAATATGGAACAAGGATCTACAAGCAACAAACAACAATATTAATGAAGTTCATGAACATATGTTTGAGAAAATGAAGGACGTCACAGAAAATTGCTTTTAAGATAAGACCATATAAAAGATATAGAGATGCCATACTGTACCATAAATTATTTCAGGATATATTTACATGCAGTATATTATGAGGACTAGAAATAAGCACTAAATTCAACAGGTAGTTTACATATATTGGAAAGAAGGTGCAAGCAACTTAAGAGCATAATAAAATGAATATATGTATGGATTACACTTTTGATAATGCTGTTTTTTTGGCCTAGATCGTAAGTAATAGGTAACATAATTTTCTGTCTTACATGTTAATTTTTTTAAAGACAGTTTCAAAAATATCATGACCATTATTTCTGAATTCTATAAAGCATCTTAGAAGCTTTTCAATTCCATGTTTGTCTGACATGAATTTTCCAGATTTTTCCTACTTCTGCTCTTTCAGAATTGTCATTGCTTTGTCAATGAAAACCAATCAATGGAAAAAGATTCTCGTCATAAAGAAGTACAGAGCACAACCATTTCTCCAACCAAAAATCCCCAAATGCCACTATTTAGCTCTTCCACACTGGCCATTTTTCAGGACAGATAGCTGCAGTATTTATCAATTATAGCAAAAAGTTTGGTTCAAGTGGTTCTTCTGCACAAAAAAAGAAGAAATGGCTTAAGAATTGATTGATGCAGCATATAAAACACCATCACTGATAGACTGTATCACTGCCATTTGTCAGTGATTAGCACATTTCTGGAGAAAAGGCTACCCTAGGTGAAGAGGAAGAGAACAATAACACCTGAACCAACCAACAGAAAGAGGCACAAACACCTCTGAGGAAATGATCAGAGATAAACAATGGATCTTTTGAAGCAACACTGGACTATATGGTAAGCTCTTTTTGCAAAAATTGGAACTGTTTACAATCAAAGAGCCAGGACATATACAGACCTGAAACCTGTTTTTCTTACTAGGACTGAATTATACAATGTTTAGTAGTATGTTATTCATGGAATTTATGAAATAGAATCTAAAGTTTTTAAAAGATAAAAAAATCTTTGTAAGCATAATTGTTAAAATATATATTCAACATGTCTTGAGAACTCGGGAAATTGTGGAGGTTTATTATAGGTGGTGTTAACAAGATTGAATGGTGACTATGCATTTACCAAATGGTGAAAGAGACAGGCAATGAACTGGACAGAAGGCATGGAAAATATGTAGCAAGGTGGAAAATTACATGGAGATACATTAAAGACATTTACAACTCCTTATTTCCAATCCAGGGTTTCCTCAGTCTTTTCACTACTGACATTTTGGAGCAGAAAATTCTGTGTTTTGGAGGATCAGCTCAGTGTGTTGCAGGGAGTTTAACAGCAGCCCTGGTCTATACTCAGCAACTGTCAGTAGCACTTCTTTGCCCTCCAAATGTGACAACCAAAAATGCCTTTCAAACTGATGGATGTCACCTGGAGACATTGGTCTAATCCTTTCTCCACCTTGCAACTGGAAATATCTTTAAGGATAGAGGGTTGATTACATCCCTCCTGAAAGTTTCCTTAAATTTCAGTTCAATTTCCTAATCTGTAAACCTGGCATATAAGATTTTCCATGGTTTTGTTCTCTTATACTGCTTCAGCTATATTTCTCCTACCCATTTCCTTCTCCATTCCATTTGCATCTTGCTACAAAGCGAACAATCTACCTATAGTTCCTTGATAGTCTTTTTCCCTTTTTTCCCTTTTGCCTTCCATTATATTGTTCCCTCTGCCTTCAACTTGCTTACCTATATTCCTCTTTGAGTAATTCCTATCCCACTTTTGAGGCTGAGCTTGAAACATCATCTGCAGGTCGATTTCTCTTGTACCTCAGGCCAAGTTAGATACATCCCAGATTTTGGATGTATTATGTGCTATGATAAACATGTTTTATCAACTCAGCTTATCTTTCAAAGGGAAACTGAGAGCAGGAAAACAATACCACTGTTTTTCTTCCCAGCATTTAGCATAGTTTGAGTTGAAGTAAGTAATACTTGAAATATTTTAGAAGTATCCAGCCCACAGAATGAAAACTTTATAAGATAAAACCATAGCCAATAATAAAGGAAGGTATTATTATGGAAGGTAATAATAAATAAAAAAAACATTTTTTATATACTAAAATTTAGATTAGGACTTTACTTTCATAAATTATAGATGTATATCTATATCTATATCTATATCTATATCCATATCTATATCTATATCTATATCTATATCTATATCTATATCTATAATAGACAGACAGACAAACAGAAACAGCACATGTTTCTGGGATAATTGTTTACTGGAGATGAAATGTTGAAATTCCTAATTTAATGGAAATTCAAACATAAAGCCCTGGAATTCCCACCCAATGTCATGATTATTGAACCACTCCACACTGAATGCTCATTTCTTCTGCCTTTACTCCTCAATTATTACCGTCTATTTCACTCAATTAACAATGAGCTTGTAGTCACTTGTATTTCTATTTCAAAGTTATGTAGAATCTCCCCCTATTGTCTAAAATTATAATCCCTTCAAGACTGTACTCTGAGACCTCGAGTTCACCCCCAATTATTGAATGCTTTACTTCTTTTATCTTCTCCAAGAACTTCAATAAAATATAGAAAGTAAATAGGGAAGTATTTCATTGCTGTAATACTTTTAACAATCTTCTACTTTTACAAAATGTGTATTTTAGTATAACATACAAAATATATATTTTAGTATAATAAAACATCATTTTATGGGCATAAGTATGCTCGTCTTAAAACCTATTAACTGTATTTTTTATAAATTCCTAAAAATAAAGTCCTATTAAACATATTATTTTGAGCGGATACAATAAATAATATATTTTTAACACTATTTTCATAATGCTATTTAAAAATGAGTTAAACAATTCCACAATTTGTATTAATCTAAATTAACACATAGATATTCTTACTTAAAAGAAAACCTTTGTTAACTTATATTGTAAGTAGAAAATATGTAATTAATATAAATAATATATTACAGACTTATGAACTCATTCATCCCAGTATCAGCATTCCTCCTCTCCAAGGATAAGTGTCTTTAACAGTTTTCTGCATATCTTTCCATATTTTTTGCTTGGATATTTATTCATGTATATTACCTATAAAGTCTCATACTATGTATGATAAGCTAAAAAATGGCCCTCAAATATATCAGGTTCTAATCTCTGCAATTTTTAAATGTTACCTTATTTCTAAAAAAATTCTTTACATATTTGGTTAAATTAAAGATTTCGAGATGAGGAGATTATCCGGGATTATCAAGGTGGGCCCTAAAGTAATCACAATTATCCTTATAAAAGGGAGGTAGAGAGAATTGACACATGCAGAGAAGGTGCTGCAAAGATAATGCAGAGAGATATTTAAATATGCGGGCCTAGAAGATTGGAATGATGCAGCCACATACAAAAAAGTATCGAAGGTGGCAGAGGCAAGGAATGAATTCTCCCCGGGGAGTTTTCAGAGGAAGCCTGGTCCTCCGGACCCCTTGATTTCAGTCTAGTAATAATGATTTTAGACTTCTGACTTTGAAGAAAAATTTCTGTTGTTTTAAGCCACTAAGTTTGTGGTCATTTGTTATAGCCGTCACATGAAACTCATATAATACTCAAGGATTTAAATTTGCTTTAAAATAAGTTAATAATATGCTGTGATGATATCTCATTTAATGCAATAGAGTTCTTAGTTATTCTTACTGAGAACCTCATATTATGTAAATGCTCTGATGGTCTTATTTCTACATGCATTTTTATTGGTTATGCAATAATTTCATTGTTAGTTTCTTAAGCAAAAAATTGCTTAAAATATAAGCCTTTGTAATTTGATAGAATCTGTTCTATCAAATTAGTTTTCAAAATAAAGAAAAACAACAAATTCATGTGGTCCTTTAACCAACATCACTATCATAATATAAATAATTTCCCTCACTGCAAAATGTTCCCTCTTGTCCTTTTGAAGTCAATACCCTTCTCTAGGCCACAATTCAAACTAATTCTGTTACCCTATTTTCTTAATTATTAAAAATTTAAAACATAGGTTCACACAGATTATACATATACATATACATAAACATATACACACAGGTATTTAAATAGAAAGCTTTAAAACCTGTTACACAAGAGACTGCAAAATAGAAAAGGCACTACACATTATCGCATGGTGCTTATAAATCTACCCTCAAAAACAACAAAAAAAAACAACTTAGATTTTTGTCCTGTGTCTTGTAGCAAATTGAGGAGAGGGAGAGAATGAATCATTCTGATTTTGTTATGTTTTGTTTTGTTTTTGATTCACAAAGGAATATAGAGCGTAACCAAAGTGTTGATCTGAGACTTGAACTTGGCACATTGAGGTATTATGCAGTTCAAGGCTCTATTATATAATTTTGGCAATACAGCTACAAGTGTGATTATAAATACCAACTCGCTTTGAGGACACTTGCAATAAAATATTGATAGCAATAGAGAAAGTTTTGCAGGTAATGCCCAAAGCTAAAGATTAATAGTAGCAACACATAGTTGACACAGCTTTTCTTTCCCAAGGGTCTTAATTTCCAACTTTTGGTTGCAGAAATTCATCTGTTTACTTAATGTTCTTTTACATTTGTTGGAAAAAATATTAACTTTCATTTAGAGATGTTCCCAAAATTAGATGATTGCACTCTCTATCATTTTGTTTTTACAAGGGGTAGAGTTTGTTGAAATAAATAATAAACAGACTAAATTTTAACAAGAAATGCAATGGTTCACAATTTAATTCATCATATATCATATAAACTTATTTTGATATTATATGCATATATTATTTGTGATATATGTATATGTATGCATAATACATATAAAATTTACACATGCATTTCTGTTAAAGGAATATGAAATATCAGCTTGAATAGCTAAAGACTTTTTAACCATATATGAATAAAAAATTTTTCTTTTAAATTTCCACAAACTTTCCCATCCATTCTTTGCAACTTTATTACAAAATCTTTAAGTTTCATTGTACTTGGAAGATTTGTCTCCATTATACATCATACTTCTATTTCCAAGCAATTTATTGGGCCATGTTTTAAAAAAATAAATTTTCATATTTTCTAGCTCCACTACTAAAATGTCTGAACATATTTTAAACATTTATAGTTGATTCTCAAATGGTTTTGTACTGTTTTTCCAATTTTTATGTGTCCCTTAACAATGTGCCCTCTTCTTATGCTATTCTACCATCATTTATTTTCTAGGATGTGCTTAATTGTTTAACCTACATATCAAAACTCCATCATGTTTTCCACATCTGAGGGAAGATGAAAATACATCTAAGCAAGCCTGCTGATTGTAGTATATTTGCAAATTCTTGACTTCAGATGGATATATTTTTGGATAAAGCCTTGATATTTAGACATACCTGTTAAACATTGGATGGATAGTTCATAAACCGGTGATAATATATTAACCTCATAATACTATGTAATTTGAGTGATAGCCCCTAAACCATTCTAGAATCTCAGAATAATGAGGAAGAGAAGAAGTACATTTTGATTCAAGGGCAGAGACTTATAGAATAAGTTGAGAACTTGAGGACTTCTATGGGTATAAGCCCCAGTTAAAGCTAGAAGGACATATGCTAGGCAGTTAGAAAATAGGCCTGGCAATCAGAAACAGCCTAGGAAGAAGAGGAACTAAAAAAAAAAAAAAAAAAAAGAAAAGAAAAACACATGAAATTAAATATAAAACATTCTGCAAGAGATATGTATTCCATACCTACTATCTGAATTTCATATGAAATCTGGCTTGTCTTAATCTAAATTTATATTCAGACCACAATAAGAAATAAATATTTTAAATATCTGATGAAAACTTATAAAATAGATCCTTTTAATAGTGTGATAATCTACCAGCAAATTCATTCCCTTACTCCTGGATCTGTTTTTGCTGCTGTTACTTATTTTACCTGCTATGCATACTTTATCCTGATTCTTTTGTGCTTTGTATTTTACGTCCTTTCAACTTCTCACATACTGTACTGGATTTAATTATTAATTCTTTTCTCAACTAGATAATCCCCAAAAACATCTCTTGGTTTCTCTCATTTTAATACACATGCATATACAGATTTTTTTTTCTGGACTCCTATCACCCTAGAGCTACTAATTCCTTTTATCAGTTTTTCACAAGAAAAGTATCCCCAAGGAATTTTCTATACCTGTTTCCTCTTCTATCATGTACCTAGTCACAGTCCAATCCACAACAATGCAGAATTCTTCCTTCCAGGCCACTTGCTGAAGCAACTTCTAGTAATATTTTCAAGTACCCTCAAAAGATCATTTCCTTTTATAAATTATGATCAAATTATTCCAATTTCCTTCTTAAAATCTTTTCCTGGCTGGACTGCTTTGTCCTTGAATAAATTCTAAGCTCCTCATTAGAGCACACAAGGAGTCATAATTTGGCTCCTGCCTGCTTTCCAATCTCATCACTCATTATTCTTCCCCTTGCTTACTAAGAACCACCATCCTCACCCTTAACCATTTTCCTCAAATTCCTATAATCAGGAAGTTGAAAAAAATTAATGTTCATATTATCGCCAAGGGTAGAAAGATTTTCATTTTCATTCTATTTTTGATTTAGTTATCTAAACCTAAAAAGATGTGCCTTAATTTTTATCTTCCAATTGCACATTACAATTTTAACCTTAGAAGGGTGCCACTGACATTTTATAGCAATTTGCTTCACACTTGCAAATGGGTAAGAGCCAAGCCAACCACATAAAAATTAATTGCACTAGTGTGAATTTAACTAGGACTGCTCTATTTCAAGTTTTCCAAAATTCAGACAACAAATAGGAAGAAAATTACAAAATAACATTATTTTATAAATGATATTGAAATTATTAATATGATTATGTTTCTATTCCGGCTCTTTCTGTTTTGAATAACAATTTCTGAGAAATAAAATTCATCTATGACCTTTGTCAAAGATAGTAAAGTCCCTGATATTTTTGGAGTCCAAAGTTTCTATTAGTGATTGGGTTTTAAGGTGAGCTTATCGTCCCCTTAGCAGCCTGTGGTAAATATAACCTCTGGGCAGGAGTATTAGCATGAATGAAAGGTTCCTGTGTTTGTGTTTGTGTGCTCACTAAGGAGGAGTTGAGCCAAGTATTCCTGCAAAAGTCTTTTTTTTTATTCTTCTGGAGGGTAGGGTCCAGTGGTAAGATGGATGGGCTTGGACCCTAAAAATATCTCTTTGAGCACTGACTCAGCCAGTTTGTAGCAGTGTTTTGTGACCCTGGGTGTCACCTCTTTGACATCTAGTTGCTTTATCTGAAAAAATGGACAAATAATACAGGCCTCAAGCCTCTCAGTGTTTAATAGGGAAACCAAACAAAGAATTGGCATTGGCAAAATTACCTAATAATAGAGTCCTATATGAAAGTAAATCTTTTGTTTTTTTCCTTTTTCAGTAAGAATATGAATGGGCACCATTCTTTGTTCTTGCAAAGTCAAAAAGTATTTGACTATATGCTAGGAACTGAGCTGGGCTTGGACAGATACTTTCAGGTCTAGACTGCTTTTTCGTATAGAGACTAATGAGAATGAGGGGACTAAGACACATTCCTTTTGTTTTATTAGCAAATCTAAAACAAGCAATGCAAAGATACACCTCAGATCATTAACAACTACCTTTTGCTCCAGAGTTGTCTCTAAAATTTCACAGTTTCCTCTTTCCTTTCTGAGTGTGGACTCTACCATGTTAGGGGAATCCTTAATTGTAGGCTATGCCATTTTAAATTGGAGGATATCTACTCATATATACAGATTTTACCTTAAATAACTATAAAATGATTACTTTCTGTGTCAGAATTAATGATCAACTTTCATCTGAGTTTTATCTTGGTGAACCAGCCTGGAAATGGCCTAATACACAGTGTAGGAAATAGAAAAACATAAAGCATTCTCTTTTGATATAAAATAATAAATGTTGTGATACTCCTTACTTTTTTCTCCCAGCTTTGCCAATCTTAGTATTAAGCACCATAACACAGCTACTTCATCATACCAGAGACATCTGGCAAAAGGTAAAATTATAAAACCACAACAGTGGTTGTCAAGGGTTAGGGGGAAGAGATGGAGGGATTCATAGGTGTTGTTTTAGGAAAGTGAAACTATTCTATATGATACTGTAATGGGAAACACCTGACATTATGCATTTTTGAAAACATACAGAACTTCCAAACACAAAGAGCAAATGCTAATCTATGCAAATTAAATAAAATATAACAAAATATTTAGCATGTGGAAGGATCCCAGGAAAAAAGCAGACTTGACAAGAGAATGTTGTAGAACAAGTTGCTAACTGGTGCATTGTGGGTCACAGGCTCGGGGATAATAGGATTTTCAACAAATGCCTGCTTTATTACATATGTAAAACAAGGGGCCCAACAGAGCAGGGAAAGAGGTGCTGTCATGGCCAGTCCCCCAGGGAAACCAACTGCTCAGGATCAGGTCAGGATCAGCAGAAAGAGGTGCTGCATACTGTGCTTCACATCAGAGATGGGGACCTGTGCTGCCCAAGTGATAGGTTTTCATACACCCTAAGTGTGAAAATACTGAAAAGAACCTTGGCAGAGAAGTCTGATTACCAGGCAAACACTTAGTGATCTTTGCAATTCAATATGCCAAGCTTGAATGCTTTGAATGGCATTGCTCCTAGGGGGGAGGTAAAACTATGCTAAATCCATTAAACCAATATGTGAAAATAGAAATTGAGAATATCTAAACTGATAGATCTTCTAAGCATGCACATGCATGTGCAAACACACACATAGCAAAGCAGAAGAAAATTGTCAGGTAATACTCAAATCTGCATTATAAATACTGAAATGAACATTTGGACATGTGAAAAATAACCTGAATTAGAAATTCAACAATTAAAATCAGAATGACCAGAAAAATAGGAAATGTAGGGAGTTGATGAAACTCAGGAATAGAATGGAAGAAAAGCCAAAATATTTTGAAATATGTCCTAAATTTTAATATGCCACAAACAAATTAATTCCCATGTTCTTATCATTTTATACAATTTGTTTTGCCATAATGTTATTTTGATTTCTTTGGCCTCAGCAAGCTTTTTACTGATGGGATGACCTAAAGCTTTCTTTCTGAAAAGTCAAACTGTTAATGGCCCTGTGTGTATTGGGTGGCTATAATATTTACCACCAGACATGGAAATACTTAGTAACTATCATCTCATAGAATTCCCTAAGGGGCCAGCTGTATAGCCCAGTGGATAGGGCGCCAGTTTACCACATGGGAGGCCCTGTGTTCAGTCCCCAGGGCCTCTCCGGGTGGGCGGATCCCTTGAGAAGGCAAAAGCCACCATGGGCAGGGCAAAAGCCACCATGGCTGAGCGGAGCCACCCATGAGCAGAGTGGAAGCACCCGCAGGCAGTGCAGAGCTGCACGCAAGCAGAAAATTAAAAATAAATCTTTAAGAAAAAAAAGAAAAGAGTTCCCTAAGATTCAGATACATTCCTCATTGTCCCCCTTGTGTAGCAGCAACTCTATTTCTTCATGATTCTAAAGGATGATCACACAGCATTAAAATCGTCCTCTTTTCACCCATTGATTTAAAGACCTCTAATTAACCAGATGACAGTCCCAACTTCCAGGGCTTTAGAAGCACTATTGTATATTCTGCTCTGTTTCCAGTTACTTAGGTTGTATTTTAAGATTGGTTCTGATGGAAATCAGGTGAAACACAATGGGAAACTGAGGCCATAATGCATGAGATAAAACAGTTTGTTACTCAAAGGTCCCAGAAAGAGAGAGGGTTGCCCCAATGAGGCGACAAGAAGTGTGATCGTCTCCAGTGGCTTAGCCAGCAGGTGGTGAGAACATAAAAAGAGCAAGAAGGACCCATGGACCTGGGCTATTTTTGTGGTCCGGGGAGGAGGTTAGTAGATTTCCTGGAGGAGCAATGAAAACAGATGAGTGGGAAAAGAGAAAGGGACTCGTGATATGAAGACTGTGGAGATGGTTAAATTATCATTTAGTATCACCTGTGGGTTTGGGGTGAGCTGAAGGGATGGTGTAGGTAGTGGCCACAGATGGAGGTTTGGGCTCTGGGGCAGTTTAATGCCCCAGAGCTGGGAAACTGATTATTAACTAGGCCAAAGGTAAGCATTGAGGCAAGTTACTTAGCCAAAGTAAAATGGATGATGAGGCAGCACACAAAAATTGTGCATAGTTTTAACATGGTAGTAGTATACCTTTCTTGGGAACAAAGACTTTTAGACCATTAGAGTTCAATGTTATGAGGATGGAAAACCAAAAAATTCTGCTACTGAATTATATGTGATATCATTAAAATACACTATTGCCACTTAAGCCTCTAAGGGCTTCTGGCCAAGAGAAAAGTGGCAACTTAACATTTTCCTTGATTCAGTGCATATCATTTTTGGGGGAGTAGGGTAGATAGGGACATTACTCTAACTCAAGTTAACTTCATGAATGAAACTTTAAAAGGCAACTTCTGAGTTACAGAATATATTGTATATTCAGCAAATCTCATAGGCAAAATCACCATACATTTTGCAGTAAATCATATTCTATGGTAAGAATCAATACTATGGGATATTATGGGATGGGTAATAATATATAGAAGAGATCTAAAGATGACAAGGGTAATGGAATTATAGAGGCAAGGGAAAGCAAATCCAGTTCCAGAGTATGTCTCTATTACAGGATAAACAGTGTTGTACCCATTACCAAAAGGATGCGATATTATCTCTTTACCATCTGTTGGTTGGTAATAGCTATGAGTAACTATGATTCAGCAGCAGTTTACTAGTTGTCTTATCCTTGAAATACTGGACTCTCATCTCACATCAACCTTACTGAGTGGAAACCAGTGTTATAGAATGTATTCAAATTCTCCATTTCACTTTCATATGTGCTTATTCATTAGCCCATTGAACAACATTGGGGTGGTCTAGGAAAGAAGCAGATGGGTATCCATCATTTCTGCCTGTTTACTGAGCGTCTTCTCTGAAGTGGACATGCTTTCTGAGCATATGAAACAATCATAGTCTGCACTTATTCTGAGGTACATTCACTAAACTTTTTTTCCCATACTTGCTTTCACCCTTCTTCCAATTTTGTTCCATCCTGCTGATGGAACTGCCCCCGCATAAGTGTAAATTAGTGTTTCTCGGTGGGGGAAGGGAAAAATTTAGACACAGATTTTGTTGTCACAAATGAGGGAGGCTCTACTGGCATCTAGTGGATAGAGACATGTTTTGCTGCGAAATATCCAACAATGCACAAGACACACCACACACACAAAAATAATTTTCCAGCCCAAAATGTTAATAGTGCTGAGATTCAGATATGTTGGTGTAAATCCCTAACTCAGAACACC
>PVKH010033704.1:0-11974 GCA_004027955.1 Chaetophractus vellerosus | reverse complement strand
GGGGGATTCTTAAATAATATAAAACTGCCACACTAAGGAACTTTGTTTTGTTTTCTGTTGTATTCCTAATGCCAAAACAGAGTCTGCAACACAATAAGTATTTAACAAATACTTGTAAAGTGAATGAATATCTAGTTTGCTGCTGAATCCCATTACCTAGTAGATCACTTGGCACAGTGTAGGTTGTTGGGCTAAAGAATAGGATGGATCCACCTCTACCTGGGGATTTAAGAGAAAGCCTCAGAACAGGGCCATCTTTGTGTGTATGTGATCTGTGTAGTTGCAAAGGGCCTGGTGCTCAGTTGGATCTACTCTTTGTTAATGCTTTGCTGCTGCCGCCTTGAAATTCTTAATTTTTGAACAAGGGGTTCAAAACACAAATTGTGTAGCTGGCCCTGCCTCATATAGAAGAACAGAGTTGAGCTGAACCTTCAAGAATAAGTAGGAATTCCCCAGGCAAGTGTAGAGGGGGAGATAGAAAATGTGCAATTCTGCACCAAGAAATCATGCAACTCCAAGTGTTCTATGTGGCCAGTGTGTGGAACCCAAGTGGAGAAGTCGAGGAAACAGGGGTTGGAGTGGCAGGAGGGGTCAAAACACAAATGATCCTTGCTGTGGAGTTTGAATTTTATTATGTGATATTAAGTATAGGGAACTGTCATATCTGATGATGAGCCCTAGAACTACATAGCAAAGAATACAAGGAAGGAAATGCAGCTGAAATTGAGGCATGGAGATTAATTCACGGATTACTGTAATATGTACTATTTCAGTCGGGAGGGAGAGATAGGAGAAGCAAAAGTGGGAGAGCATGACTCTACACCTTGCCTGCTGGCCAGCTTTACCTCAGAATAGCTACTTTAACAATGTATTTATTTAGCATCTGTATTGTCAAAGTTGTGCTAGCCTCAGGAAAGGAACATACAATATATGGTTTTGTTCCTTATGGAAAACATATTTACATATTTATGATAGGCCAAGAAAATTGAAATTAATAATATTTTCTGTTCTCAAGAAAAATGGGACCTATAACATTGCATTAGTTAATTCAGCAATTGTATCAATAATTATAAAATGTTCCGCATTGGCCCCTTGTTAGTCACCCCAATCCAGTTGGGCATACTCTGCATAGCATAATCAAAGGATATTCTTTTTTTTCTCTCCCTTCCTCCCTTCCTCCCTTTTCCTTCTCCTTTCTTTTTTTTCCCCACCTCTGTTTTACTCACCTCTCTTCCTTCATTTACACCAATTAATTTATTTATTTACAATTTTATAAAAGCTTATCTAGGACTAAGAAGATAAACTAGATAGATCACGCATTCCTTGCCCATGAAGAATTCATAGACTTATGAGTTGTCAAAGTAAAGAATGCAGCCGTATCCCAAAATGGAGTATGATGCATCATAGTTACCCTTTCCTCACACATCTAGATTTATGAATGGCCTTCTGCCGCAGCTCCATCACTCTGGGCTTTTCTAGGAAGAGCTGACAGCCTGTGGTGTACTGTATAGGGTAGTATTTAACAAATAAAGCTTCGTTGGATTGTCTCAGGTTGGAATGAAAGGGCTCGAGTTAGAATTACTGTCTAAGTTTATGGAAACAGTATAAAGAATAAAGAGTCAAACCCACTAGATCCCATGAGAGTCAGATGAACCAGAGCCACTTCTTGATCACATATAACTATAAATTCCTAGTCAACTCCCTGAATTATATAACTCTAAATCCATGGCATTAAATGATTCTAATCTTTTTTTCCCCTTGCCTTTATTGGATTTCAAAGTTCAGTACACATTCAAATTATTCCATTTTGATGTCACTTTTATGATCAAATGTCCTACTTTTGAAATGGAAAGCTCAGTTGGCCATGGTCCTTGTTAAGTTTAAGAAGCTTTTATCATTTAAATAAATTAAACCTTCGAGCATTGGGCTCCACAGAACATAATGAAGCACAGAAAAGAAAAGCTTAAATGAAATAAACCTCTTTACTGATAGAAATGGTACTGGCTATTGTGCACTTTAGCAATAAAATGTGTGGCTGGAACCATAGCCCGATTCCTCCCTTTTTTTTTCTCTCTAATAATCTCCTTAATTTTTGTGGTGTTCATCAGCAATTTTAGTTGCCATTAGGCAAAAGAGAGACACAGTATATCAAGTTTCTGGGGTCTTACATTATTAATACTGACTAAAAATCAAATATTAGAATTTTTTAAGTATCTTTTAATACCACATTGATAATCATGTATACATGTATATATACTTTTTATTTTACATGTTTTAATTCACATAATTTGTTCTCTTATGAACTTTACTCTGATCCTTTAAGCAATTTCTAACATGCTTTATTTGGTGAGGGAATTCAGTTCTTTTTGAATATTTGTGTTCTGGAGAAAAATCAATTCCACAAACTAATTGGATAAAATTGATATCTATATGGCATATGTAATGTATTTTCAGGAGACTTTTTACTTTCTGTATGACATATTCCCATAAAAGATTGTATTTGATTATGAAAATTATTATTGTTTGCATATACTTTCAATCGCCAAAGATTACCATGCCGATTTTTTTTGTATAAATTAAAAAGAAAACACTATTTTTAAAGAGGTTTAACTAAGTAAAATTTATCAATATTTCCATTGTATTATGAAATTGAACCATTCTATTATTTGTTTTTAAAAAAGCAAAGGCAAAAGCACCTCTTAAAAGAAAATATTTAGTAGAATGTATTTAAGAATGCTTATAATGCTAATGCAAAATATTACTATGTTCTTTTTACAAGGAAATGTAGCCTCCTAAGTAATAAAAATCAGTTGTTATTCAAACTTGGAGTTTAGGGTCATAAAGTTGTCTTCAAAATTATGAGGACTTACCAAGAGGCCCTATTGCACCTAAAGTTTTGAAATGCATTGAGTTTTTTACTTTAGGTATCCCTGCTGTTTTATTTTCTTCTTTATTATATAATCTACTCTTCTGAACCTAAGACAAATCAAAATGCTTTCACACTTTGCTTATAAGACATGAATCAACCAATAGTGGCACCTAAGTAGATTATTAGTCCTTAAGCATCAGAAACATGATAAAATCACTTCATTTTTTTTTTTGTTTGATTGCGTTTTCATTTCAGTGCCCATTTCTCTTACCTTGTGTTAAGAAACTTTGGTAATATCTGTAATATCATTAGCTGGGAAATGAGTTCTTAGTGGTTGTTATTGCCTCTTATGTAGAAAGGAAGGTTCTGATTCAAGACATTTCAAGGGCTGATTTGTGGGTGGAAGATTTGAATGTGATTGGTCTCAGCAAGGATTTGTTAATTAGCTACTTGTGCCTGGCAGTGGGCTAGGTCCTGGGGATTCCAAGAGGTGAGAATATGGTATCTGCTTCTAATGAGAAAATAGCAGTAAACATTAATGATCAGCAATAATAAAACAAATACCATTGATTTATTGTTTAGAGATTGGGAAATATTAAGTAGAAGATAATCTTCCTATTTGTAACACTTTCTATTCATAGATTCATCACAAATGGATTTTTGAATATATGACAAGTTTATTAAATTAATGGATAAAATTTATTTATTGAAGACTTTCAAAGGGCCATTCCCCACCATAGGCACTGGAGGTACAGCAGTAAACAAAACAAAAATCTTTGTCCTCATAGACAAATGAATCTAAGAATGGGTGGGATTAAGAATGGTGTCTGCATCCAGGGAGAATCACATTATTTATCTGTCCCTGCCCCCTCTGTCATAGAATAATTATGACAGTTAAGTAAAATAATACTTTTGTAGAAGTCACTACATTGCGATATGCAAACTTTTTCAAATGGTTTTCACTGAGTCATCATTTTTGCTCAGTAGTTAGAAAAAACAATAGTTCAGTAAACTCTACTTCAGTAAATTTTTTTTTTAATTTCTCTTGGGTGAAAAGTCTAGTTTTTGGTAAGTAGGTAATCAAATCCAAGTGTTATTGTTTTCATTCAGGCTCCAGTTAAAATTCTTCATCTTGGGTAGGGAATCTCCCCACGGCCTTCTCTTCCCAACACTCTCCCTGCACTTACTTCTACTTTCACTGGGCTCAAGATTGCCTGTGGACCAGCTGCTCAGGGAGGGAGGCATCCACTTTGGTACTTTCGTCCCTGAGGTCTGGAGGAATTGGGGTCACCCCTGGGTGTTCTGGCCTTTGAGCTGGCCAAACTCAACAAATGACTCTAGTGTGTGGCACATTTAGTGGTTTGAAATTCCTTGGTGGCAATTATCTTATAGGGTGTCATCACTTCTCCCATCCTCATCTGGCTTCTGTGAAGCTGAAATCACAGATGTTTTCCTTTTGTGGCTTCCTGGGTCCATGAGAATGTCAGCCATGCCCATCCAGGTTACACTGGAAGTGAAGAGCAAAGGAGCAAAGAGGGGGACCTCTTCCCTCTTTAGGTCACATATTCTTTCTTCTGTGCCTTGGTATATCTGTAGGTTCGACTGCTGTATTAACTGCAGATGAAAATTCAGGGCCAGTATTGATTTTCACAAATATCCCCAAACCTCAAGTGAGCTAGGACCAATGTCTCTTCATCACCTATCCCCCTGGGGTAGGGGGATGAAGAGAAAGAACAATGTACTACACTCTTAGGATTCTGATATCTAATATCCAAAACCTCTATTCTTTCTCTTTCAGAGTTCCTTTCACATTTTCTAGTTGGCTGGCAAAATATGCCAATCTAGATATATCTAATTTGTCCCCCTATGCAGACTGGGAGCCTGGCCTTGAGATAGGACTCCCTTTTTAATTGGTATTTTGGAAATTGGAGCTTTGTGGTCAGCATAGCAATAACAATCCAAATGACATTGCTTTTTCTTGGCGGGGGGGAAGGGGCCAGCTCATGGTCAGGAAGCTGAAAATAGTTTCTTTTATTGATGTTTTATATGACATATAACTTTTTTAAGCATCCCAAACTTGGTAAGCACACAATAATTGTAAGCAAATTATTATCCATTATATTGAAAATCACACAAAAAGGACTCTGATCTAAGATGCCCACAAATTATCAGTCACCAGAGTACCCAAATCTTTCATTATAGTATCTATAAGCTGTGAAGTTCACATCATAGTAGGTGTGCACATTGCAGAAGTCATAATGTCCTTGTCTACTACAATAAACAAATAGGGATGCCCAGTTAAATTTAAGTTTTAGAAACATAAAACATTTTTAGTATGTGTCCCATTCAGATGAACAATGAATTATTTTTAGTGTAAGTACATCCCAGATATTGCTTTGGCTTCCTATACTTTATCTGACATCCCTGTGTGCCAAGCACCTGCCCTCCTACACTGATAATTTAAAATGGATCTTTTTTCCCAAATGTGCCGCTTACTCTCAATTACCATGTTGGACCAAGGCTATGTCTATGCAAAGCTTTAAGTAGGGGAGAGGGCATAGAAGTGGGTGGGGAGGTTCATGAGCCCAGTCATTTATATTAGACCCATCATGTCAGTCCATAGAACCAAAGTAAGTGCCTATTCAATAAAAGGGATGGCATAGGAAAATAGTGTTTCTGTTTCTATTGGGTCTGTCCTGTCGCAAAGCATGTTAATATCTTGAAGGATTAGTACAAGCTCTTTTTACTTAGGAAGCACAAGAAATATGTTAATGCTTTGAAAGATTTCTGATTAAACTGCTGGAGCTTTGATGTCAGACTTCAAGATTAGAATTTCATCATTTAAAAAGATCGAATTTCATGTGTCACTAGAAAGAGAAAATATGCTTGCGTTTACAGATGGTTTTGAGTTCTGAGAATATTAATTTTTAAATGTGAATTATTATCACTCGATAAGCCATATTTGGCACTTTAATATCAATTTAGAACGGGGGTTCTTAACAAGGAATCCATGAACTTGAACTGAAATTCAAAACAGCATTATTCTTGTGGGGACGTGCTGGTGTGGGTGTGATATATTTATTAAATAAACACAGTATAGATTAGACATAGTAAGGGGTCTGTGGTTTTCACCTGACTGGCAAAGGGGTCCGTGGAACAAAAAAGGTTATGAACTCCTGATTTAGAAGATGTGTCCTTGTCTGGATGAGGGAATGCTCTCTTCCTGACTTTTCTGTTAAAAATAACTGTCCTTAGTATTGGTTTCTGGTGTAAAATCAATGATTGTATGGTACTCCTAGAAGCTGCTGAATCTTCAAGAGGTGATAAAAATGGTTTCAAATAGAAAGTATTTTATGAGATTTCAAGGGGAGAGAATCAACATCTTTTGTGTGTCTGTTATCTGCCAGAGACTGGGTAGTTCCCATACATTTTTAATCTAATC
The DNA here is from genome assembly GCA_004027955.1 of Chaetophractus vellerosus. Taxonomy (NCBI): domain Eukaryota; kingdom Metazoa; phylum Chordata; class Mammalia; order Cingulata; family Chlamyphoridae; genus Chaetophractus; species Chaetophractus vellerosus. Next base: position 5,663 of record PVKH010033704.1, on the reverse strand, counting down.
ACCAACTTAATGAGAGAGGGTGATGCCGGTAAGTAATTTTGCCAGTCATAAAATTGTCTGACTCTGAAAGCATTTTATTTAATACACTTAAAAAAATTTTCCTTACAGTACTTACCTGCAGTTACTTTGTTTTTCAGAAGATATCTGAGAAAAAGCCTCACATATTTAAATTCACTTCTGCATCTGATAATATAATTCCCTATAGAGCAAACATTTTTATAACTCTTGACAGAGTTATAATAAGTCCTTCCAAATTTTGTTTTCAAAATACATTATAATAAATTTATGCTTATTGGTTTGTGCATACCCATCTAACATCACTTATGCTATGTATTTAACTTTATATTTAAAATGTAAAGAACCTTGGGATTGGAAGAGACATTAGAAGTAACTGAGTCCAACTTCCCATCCAGTGAAAGTATCAATGGACAGTATCCTTACTTCTATTTGAATATATCAGTGGTGTGAGGTTTATGTTCAGTTAATACATAGCAGTTGTTTGAAATGAAGTTTTTATATTGAGCTGATGTTTGCTTCCCAGAAATGTATTTATTGATCCTAGTTCTGCCCTCTGGGGACACAGAAATAAATTTACCTGACGCCCACCCCCAGGTGCTATAATGGCAAACCATCTAGCTTGCCCGTATTCTTATAGCCTGGAACTCTTACTATCTGACCCCTAAACAGGGGTTGATATGGCAAATGGTCTTGAATCATATTTATATACAAAAGGGAAAATGTCCAAAAATTAGTGATGATTAAAAAATTATATATTTATATGTACACATACACATACACACACATAAATATGTATACACATATAGTTATGTTTATTTACATGTTTTCTATTAAATGGGAACATAAACTAGAAAGCATATCAACTCTGCTCTCTTGACTACAGTCCCCCTCTGATAGAATGATTCTGTGTTGGCTTTAAGTATATTGCGTCTGTTAAATGACATTGGAATATTTTTATCCTTTTAGAAATGAGCTTATCATTTGTTCAATATTTTCCCCAATAAAACAAAAGTAATCCTGTATCATATCGCACAATTATAAATTCGTCTGTTTTTAAAGTCACGTTTTGAATATCTCAATATCCCCTTTCACAGATCATTTTCCGTAAAATCAGTGATGTGAAAAAGGAGGAGGAGGAGCGCCTCAGACAGAAGAATGAGGTCACCCTCAGCATCCCCGTGGACCACCCAGTCAGAAAGCTCTTCCAGAAGTTCAAGCAGCAGAAGGAGCTGCGGAATCAGGGATCCACACAGAGTGACCCTGAGCGGAGCCAGCTGCAAGTGGAAAGCCGCTCCTTGCAGAACGGAGCCTCCATCACCGGCACCAGCGTGGTGACCGTGTCACAGATCACACCCATTCAGACTTCTCTGGCCTATGTGAAAACCAGTGAATCCCTCAAGCCAAACAATCGCGATGCCATGGAGCTCAAACCCAATGGTGGTGCTGACCAAAAATGTCTCAAAGTCAACAGCCCAATCAGAATGAAGAACGGAAATGGGAAGGGGTGGCTGCGACTCAAGAATAATATGGGAGCTCATGAGGAGAAAAAGGAAGACTGGAATAATGTCACCAAAGCTGAGTCAATGGGGCTATTGTCAGAGGACCCCAAGGGCTGCGACTCAGAGAACAATGTGACCAAAAACCCACTAAGGAAAACGGACTCTTGTGACAGTGGAATTACAAAAAGTGACCTTCGTTTGGATAAGGCTGGTGAGGCGCGAAGTCCCCTAGAGCACAGTCCCATTCAGGCTGATGCCAAGCATCCCTTTTATCCCATCCCCGAGCAGGCCTTACAAACCACACTGCAGGAGGTCAAGCATGAACTCAAAGAGGATATCCAGCTGCTGAGCTGCAGAATGACTGCCCTGGAAAAGCAGGTGGCAGAAATTTTAAAAATACTCTCAGAAAAAAGCATGCCCCAGACCTCTTCTCCTAAATCCCAAATGCCAATCCAAGTACCTCCCCAAATACCATGTCAGGATATTTTTAGTGTTTCAAGGCCTGAGTCACCTGAATCAGATAAAGATGAAATCCACTTTTAATATATATATATACATATACATATATATATTTGTTAATATATTAAAAACCGTATATACATCTATATACATATGTGTGTATATACAGTATATACATATATATATTTTCACTTGCTTTCAATATGATGAACACAATATGGATTTTGATATGTAAATATTGCATGTCCAGCTGGATTCTGGCCTGCCAAAGAAGATGATTATTAAAATATAGATATTGCTTGTATATTATGCAGTTGACTGCATGCACAAATTTACATTTATTTATAATCTGTACCCTATAATAAAAAAAGGATGATTTTTGTTAACCAAGGCAATGTACTATTTGAAGATTCAGGGTCCAACCTGCCAATGTTGCCATGACAAATATGATCTCAGGCTGAGTCTATTGAGCTGTCATTTCCTTGCTGTCCTAAGTTTAAATTATTGATTAATGTCAAGGAAGAATTTGCTCTTTTAAACTGTTATTGCCATTTTATGATCTCTTTCCATAGGATATTTTTCTGTAATTTAGTGTTAGGTTATTTTCCCCTACAAGCAATATTTGCTCCATGTAAACGATCTGTTTTTTTGACTAACTCGGATAGCAGTGTGGGATATTGAGAATGTATTGTTATGGGTTTTGTGCATGAATTGCATTTTCCCTCAACTATACCTCTCCTTTTTTAACATTATACTTAAATAGTAATTACTAACTCTTAAGTAAGGATTTCCCTACACCCTCCGTCTTGGAGAACAGCTGCTGTCGTGTAAGCTGACTTTATCAACACCATGGATACTAAACTATTAATACACTGTATATTATTAGAGAAATACTGCACCACAGGGTATAAGGGCCTTTTTTAACAATTCATGTTAGAGATACTGATTTCCAAAGGTGATGATTATCCTAAATTTGTATTTCTAAATCTTGCTCAAGGGTGAAGTTGAAAGGCTCTTAGCAACGAAACAAAAGCATTTACGTAATCATATCAAAATTTTAACTGTTGTGATATAAAATAAAGAGAATGTAAACAGCTAGGCATATTTTATAGCATATCATAGAAAGAATGAAAAACAGGTACAGTATTGATTACACAAGACTCTCACTGTCTGTAGATAGAATATGTGAAATATGTTAAAAAGAACATCAAAGAAGTGGAAGTTAAGTTGCTGAACTCAGATAACTGCTTTTCTATAATTTTATTCTAGTTACAATTTTCTAAAGCTTTTTTGCACGCAGTTCTACTGCTGGACTTCTGCTGAGTTGATACAATAGACTGCTGTGGCTCAGGTGGGTCCTCTTAGGAAGGTGGTCACAAAAGACTGAATTTTATAGCCTATTGAGTCACAAATCCTCTTCTTAGAAAGTGCCTATTATCAACTAAAAAAAAAGTCACAAAGAGTTGTGTATAGCTAGTTCCTTAAGTGGTATGCTTTCAGAACAAAATGCACACCCTTTGGTGAGAACCCAGAACTCACTAATTTCTTTCAACTAAAGTATATCCTGTGACGTTGATCAGAGAGGCATACTTTTCAATTTGTGCATGCATGACATTTACATAGAGAAAGCAGAGTGGTTAGTGTTTGCATCAAGTTGAAAATCAAATCTACAAGGAACTTGTACATTTTTGGACCATCTGTCCATATATGTTAACAATACAAAAAGATCATACCAAAATCAAAGGAGAAATTTTGGTCTACTGTACCATTTTTATGAGCTTTTGTAACTATCTCCTAGCATCCCCAACAAAACCACCAGAACTAAAAGGCAAACTATCACAATCAGACTGAAAAAGTGAAAAGCAAAATAATTTATAAATACAGTTGCTATTTTAGACTTTGTATTAGAACTTCTTCCTTACAAGCCAACAAGATGTGCCTCTTTAATATAGGAGTCTCAAAACATGTGTCCCGAGTTCCATTTTCCTTTCTTTGTGTATATAATGTCCATTAAGGGTAAGGAACATTTTCTAGGGAGCATGTGTCCATGCTCTGCTACAATATCTACCTACCATAGGCACAAGAAAATGGAGTAATTATGGTTTAAGGAATCAGCCTTGAAATTGGGATTTTGTTTTTTTTCATGGTGAGGATAGTACCTTTTTCTTGATATTTATTGTGTGTCAGGGTATTTTTCTATTTGTTTAACCATGTGTGAGACAAGCTTGGCTTATTCTTTTAAAGGTGAATGAGTGATAAAAATAATCTGAGTACAGAAATTGCCAGTTTAATTTAGCTGAGTGCTTTAACAATACCAGTTGGTGTAAAGCTTCAAGAGAATGTGAAACAACAGAGCAATTATAAGGTGCAATCCATGTCTATATATTTTAGTGGTGCAAATATGCACTGTGTTCTGTCATTGACTCAGAGTTTCACCTAGTCCACCTACAATATTTATTGGTCATATATGTAGAAAAGCAACATAATGGTTTTGAACTACTCCAGATTTTCAAGAAGGAGGCAGGGGAAGAGGATCAATTGCTTATTTATGGTGCAGTTATCCCAGTATTCATTTCCAGCCATCTCTAGTCTCTGTGTGCATGACATGATGCGGAGCTGAACGCACTGTGTTGCTTTCAGCAGGAATGCATGTGTTCAGCAAACATTGTATATAGAGTAGTCTTTAGGTTCCCAGATTGCACAGTTCTTACCAGATGAACTTAGATTTGATTGAAGGGTGAATACTTGCTTTAATATATGCAATAATGAGAAAATCTTGCTCTGTATCGTCTCAATCAGCACACAGACTGAAGACTCTTTTGGGGACCAGACGGCTGCATGTTTTCTTACACTGTATAGATGTTCTTGGTACATCTAGAAAACCGATTTTTGCTATTATATTTCTGAACAATGTAATAATAGATTAATTTCTGAACAATGTAATAATATATATGTTTCCAAACCAACTTACACACCTTCAATATTTTTCTATAATATATAACGTGATCAACTGCTGTACCCTGAACAGTTGGTTGTAACATAATAGTGAAAGTCAAACGAGAATAGAAATGTGAGCTGTGCATCATAATGGCAAGTTTTATCAGTCTGTATTAAGATATTGTTGTACTAAATGCGATTTAATAGGGGGAGGAGTCTTACTCAAAGGACAAATGGGTACACAAAAGTCAGATGACACACTTCATGGTCAAAATAGAAAATTTTTATTTTGTTACTGGTTCCATCTTACATTAACTCTAGGAGTACAGATGCCCTAAGTATTCAGGGTTTTTTAAATTTTTTATATTATGGAGGTCAGAGCAAAGAGAATTAGAAATTGGGGGGATTAAATAGCTCATAGAACAAAAATATAGAGTACCCAACGCTATAATAGGAATATTCATTATGATCACTAACTAAAGTATCATTTTGGATATTAGCTTTATTGAAGCCCAAAAACAAATCACAGCTTCCCTTAAATTTAAGGAGGTTTTGTTCACTTGTGAGATCTGGCCCATTTGATGTTTTATTTTAAATAATTATTTTAGATAAAATTATTGTTGTTGTTATTAGTTTTTAGAGCAGTGACTGTTTTTGAAGTATCCATTGGTTGGTACTGGTGAAATTATGTGCCAGATCCCTTATGAATTACATCATCTTGTATTAATTTTACCTTTTAAAGAGTAATTT
>PVKH010033703.1:0-11972 GCA_004027955.1 Chaetophractus vellerosus | reverse complement strand
TATTTCACAGATGACAAAAGTGAGGCCCCATGTCTGTGTTACTTTAAAATCTATAATTGTTTGGGTTAGCAAGGAGGAAAACAGAACGGATAAGCATGTGGCTTCTGGAGTCAGTCTCTCTCCCAAAGATGTCCACGTCCTGATCCCTAGAACCTGTGAGTATGTTACCTTATGTGGCAAAAGGAACTTTGCAGATGAGATTAAGTTAAGGAGCTTGAGGTGGGGAGATTACCATGAATTGTCTGGATGGGCATAATTACAAAGGTCCTAAAAAGAGGGAGGCAGGAGTATCAGAGTTGGAGAGAGAGGATGGAAGATGCTTTTCTGCTAGCTTTGAAGATGGAGGAAGAGGCCACCAGCCAAGGGATGCAGGCAGTCTCTAGAAGCTGGCAAAAGCAAGGAAACAGATTTTCCCTTACAGCCTCCAGATGGTACACAGCTCTGCCAATAGCTTGATTTTTAGCCCAGTGAAACCCATTTCACCCTTCTGACATCCTTAACTATAAGAAAATAAATTTGCGTTGTTTTAAACCACTAAGCTTGTAGTAATTTGTTACAGAAGCAATAGGAAATTGATACAGTTTATTGTGAGGTTTTTGAAAGAGATCAGTGAAATGCCAGGTACATTTAGTTGCATAAAAGTTGAATACAAATGCTGCCTCACAGTTTTACTATGAGCTTCTTGATGTAGTACACATCATTTTTATCCAAACATAATCTTTTATGACACTTGCTCCGTAGTAGTTGCTGTTACCATTTGGTAGATGAATGATGATTTCATTCACTTAAAAAAAAGGGGGGAGGAAGCAATCCCTGCAAATGGTGGTAAGGTCTAGAGCTTTGCATAGAGTGCAAGAGATCACTATAACAGTGATTGAATGGTTCCAAATTTCACTCTACTCAAGGATTGATGGCCCTGCTTAGGACCCCAATGGTTCTCTGCACAGTGACACATTAAATCATTAACAGTCTTTACTAACAATTTTATTAGTTGTGGCACAGACAATTTTATTCTCTGGCACAAAGAAGAGTGAAGCTCAAGATTTTTCTATAGGAAGTCTTCCCTCCTCATTCCAGTACACGGTGACATGTTTTAGTTGAGATTCTCAGTTGCAAGTGACAGGCATTCAACTCAAATGTACTTAAAACAAAACAAAACAAAACAAAAAAGCAATAACCAAATATTTAAAATCAAATAACCAGAACTTATTGGCTAGAATAATTTAAAAATATCTTGCTGTAGGCCTAACTTCAGGTACTGTTGGATCCAGGCATTTGAATGAGGTTATCAGGAATTGTTCCCTCCACCTCTCAGCTTTGCTTTCCTCTGTGTTGGCTTCATTCTCAGGCATTCTCTGCCCATGTCACGAACCCCAGAAAATCCAAGCTTGCATATTGCCAGCTTAACAATCTCTAAGGAAAGCGCATCTCTATCTTAACAGTTCCAGCAAAAGTTTTGGGATGGATTCTGATTGGTCCAGCTTGAATCAAATGCCCAATCCTGAACCATCCCTGTAGCCAGGGAGCAGGAATACCCCAGTTAGTTTGACTTGGGCCATGTACTGACCCACAGAGATGAGACAGTCTCCCTAGAGCCACACGGACTGAGAATAGGGGAGGCGTGGTCCCCAAAGGGAAATGATGGACCTGCTACCAGAAGTGGGAGAAGACACAAACTACAGACACAAACGAGAGGAGTTTCTTTCCCAAGATCACTTAGAGAATAGGGGGCAGAAACAGGATCCAGCCTCCTGAATCCCATACCAATTTGGTTCTTAAGCCAAATAGACTGGGTGTGAAGGCTGGCTCAGCTGCTAAAACAATTATGCCTCATGGGATTGCCCAGAAAAATAAACAGGAGTATGGAGGTGGGAGGGATAGCAGAAATAGACACTCCCTGCTAATATGAGAACCTCAGAATCTCAGATTTGGAAGGCCACCAACTCTTTACAACATCCTCTCCAGGTGGCTGGCTAGCCTCTCTCTCTCTCTCTCTCTCTGTGTGTGTGTGTGTGTGTGTGTGTGTGTGTGTGTGTGTGTCCCCAGGGACAGGAAACACATTCCTTTTGAGGCAGCCATTTTTTAATATCTCTGACCAGTAAAAATAAATATCCCTATTTTGAGCTTAAATCTGTCTTCCTGTAGTTGTCCACCCACTTGTCCTTGGAGTCATAGAGAACAAGTCAAACTCCTTTGGAATGGCCCAGAATAAAAGAGTACTAGAGGGAGAGTTTGCAGAACTAGGTTCTGATCCAGGTCCTCTACTTAGGAGAGCAAGGAGGGTGTGATCAAATGTAAGTATGAATATGAAAGTGCTTTGCATGTCACAAATAACAGCAATAATAATAATAACAATAATAATATTTGTCAGGTTCTATATGCTAAAAACTGTTCTAAAGTAATATCTCATTTTATTATAACAAGAATTTGAAATAAATACTGTTATTACTCCCATTACACAGATGAGAACATTGATGTCAAGAGGGCTTAAATCACATGCCCCAGTTCACACAGCTAATTTAAGTGGCAGAGTAGGGAGGGGAATCCAGTTGGCTTGATTTACAGGTGAGGGTCCTTCTCCAAAACCCCAGGTCCTTCTTGCAAAATGATGTGAGGGCAGGCATTGCTTTGATAGAATGTTTCAGCTTAAAGGCTCTTGAGCTGGTGGGTACATATGGTTCCTCACTCTTTTCTGAGGTTGCTAAGTGGTTTTTGGCTCCCCTGTCCTCTTTGTTAGGGCAGGAAGAGCCATTGAATGTGCCAGATCAGCCAAGAAAGTGCCCCCAGCAAAAGGCCTCTTCATAGCCAAAATCCCTGTGAAAGATGTTCTCCTAAATGATCCTTTCTCATCTCCTCTCTTCCCTGGTCCAGAGATGAAATAAGCCACAGGTGGCTCTCCATAGAGGAAAATGGAGAAGGCTATGCATGTTACAAGAACATAAAAAGGGCCAGGCTCTGTTTATTCAGATTGGGAAACAGATTCCAGGAACAATGTGTCTGCTCCAATGTAATTATCCTGAAAATAGTTGGCATTTTTATTTGGTTCCAAAACTCATAAAGAGGCTTCAAAGAGATGGGTACTCTGGGGACTGTTTTATCAAAAGGGACTTAAGAAGAGGTAAGATTTCTAGCTCAAACCCAGCTCTTATTTGAATCAGTGAAAACTGAAAAAAATTAAAAAGGGAGTTTTGTGAAATAGCAGGAAAACATGTTGTATTTTTGTAGAATGAAAGAGGAGAGAAGCTGACCTAGAAACCTGGCAGATAATCTCTAAACTGTTGGCTGGTGTTAGTGAGAGTAGGAAGAAATGAAGTTATTGGAATCATAAACCCCTAGCCTAGGAGAAACATGAAGCTTTCATCTGTTCCATCCTTTTCACTTAATGCAGTTACAGTTAATTTTACTTATCCATTCATTCATTTTTCAATAAATACACACTGGGCCCTGTGATAATTGCTAGGAATACAAGGGAGAATACTATAGTCATGGTGCTTCCCTCAAGGGGTTTACAATCCCCAGGTATATACCACAGTGCAGTGCTCAAGCTTCCACATGCCCAGCTCAGTAGGATGTGTCTATTCCTACCACCTTCCACCCCAGATTCTACTTTATTTTTTCCAGACATCCCACGGAGCTTAATAGTTTTAGTAGCACAGCTACGCTTATACTCTGGCCTATTTGACTTTAGAATGGGATTAGTTTGGGTTTCAAGGGGTTGGATTCTAGTCCTTTTTCTGCTTCCTGCTTTTTAAGTGATCTTAGGGGAGAAAATGGTATTAATACACAGGAAGAAACTGAGCCCCCAGGGAAGGCTTTCCTCCTTTTGTGCCCTCAACCACCCTGTTATGTTCAAGCCTGGGCTCCCCCACCCACAAGCTGTGTGCCCATGAGCAAGATGCTTAACCACTCTGATCTTTGGTTTCACTACCTGTAAAATAAGGATAATGGAAGTTTTTGTTAAGATATATATATATGAAATGTTCTAAACATGAATATTAACTATTATTAGGGTGCTGCAGCCCATTTTTACAGTATTTATCACTATTTGTTATATATTTGAGTGGCTATTAGATTTAAGTCTGCCTCCCCTACTAGACTGTAAACTCTGTAAAGACTGTTTTACCCGTGGTTGTATCCCCAGCACCCATCTCAGTGACTGGCATGCCATAGACACTCAATAAATATTTGTTTAATGAGTGAATGAATGAATGATTTTCTTCCCAAATCCATCTGAGATTGCAGAGAAAAGAAGAATCTGAAGGGCTGCCAGAGCCTCTCCTCCCGGAGGTTTTTTCAAACAAGCTTCAACAGCTGTTTGTGCTAGAAGCCACCATAAAAAGCATTCTTAAAAGGGAGAGGGAGAGAACAGCAGTAACGGAGAGAGGTGTGGCTCAGCTGGAATCCCGTGCTGCAGCTAGACTCCAGGGAGGGAAGCGGGGAGGACGGGAAGGCAGATGCAGAGGCAGAAGAGAAGACAGAGGCATACATTTGAGCCAGAGACAGAGAGAGATACTCAGAAAGACAGAGAGACAGAGACAGACAGACTTCAGAGAGGCGCTGGGAGGAGGAATGGGAGAAGGAGGGAAGACAAGTGTTTGAGCTGGCAGCTAATTCCCCAAATCCTTGAGGGGTTTTGAGAGAGAGAGTGATGCACGCTTCAGCTGTGGCTGGTGATATATGACCAGTGAGAGATGGGCCACGGCTGAGCTGGGCACATTGGGTAGCTGTGTGTCCTGGAACTACTTGCAGCTGTGCTTGGGTCTTCTCCAGAGAACAGCACTGTGAGAGGTCACAGTTTGAGAGCTTGTACTGCTCAAATGGGACGTGAACAGTTCTCAGAGTCAGGGAAATCACGGTACGGAGGACTTACAATGTCTTTATAATTACCTTCATTTCTAATTGGGAGTCACACAAGAAATTTTGACTCAAAAGCTGACCCTGTTGGCCAGCCTCCCTCCCTCCCTTCTTTTCTCCCTCTCCCTCCTTCCTTCCTTCCTTCCTGATTTATGGAGCATTCACAATGTACAAGGCCACCAGGGATGCAGACATTATTAAGACATGATTCTTAACTTTTAAAGAGCTCTCAGCGGCACTGTGTAAAGAAGGAAAAAGCAAGCAGCAGAATAATGGGTACAGTATAGTACCATTTATACAAACTAAAATTTTTATTTTTTTTATTCATGATACATGTATTTAATGGGTACTTATAGATATAAGTGTAAAATGGATTAAATAGAATCTCAATTTATGACTGAGATTGCTGGAGGATGAGATGGGGAGGAAGGAAATGAAACCTGGAATGAGGAAACAAGGGGATTTCAACTTTAAATGAGTACTAGGTTACTTAATTTATTTAAAATAAATTTTATTTTTAATATTGCAGAAATTTAACAATTTTTTAAATGGCCATTTTCAGATGGTGGATACTTACTTGGTATACGCAATGCTTTTGAAATTTCTCAGAATTAAAAAAAATCAAGAAACTGAACAATTGATTATAATTCAGACAAGTCTCTTCCCCCACCTGAATCCCAGAAGATGGAGGCAGCGGTAGTGAACTTAACCATTCCATCCTTCAGCCCATATTTTCAGGAACAAATTCTCCAGGACTGAATCAAATAAGCTACTCCACACTTAATCTTAATATTTTATTAAGATAAAATATCACTCTTTCCATGAATTATTTGCACCTTCCCAGAGACCTCCAGGAGTAAGGAACCTGGGTAGTTTAAGCAGGAGGGGATGAGAGTTCAGAGCCAAAGTGAGTAGAATCCTCTGAGCATCTATGGAAAAGGAGGCACTGGCCATTGTGGACTTTTTCTCCTAAGAAACCCTAATTTGTAGGCAGGTTGTATAACGATAAGAGCACAGGCTTTAGAGCCAGACAGACCCAGGGAAGGAGCCCCTTGGTGGCTATGTGAGCTTGAGGCAAATTATTAAGTTTCTCTGATGTTTGGTCCCCTCATCTGTAAAATGGGGACAATATTAGTTCCCCAAGTTGTTGTGAGATCTAAATGCCCTAGTGGAAGTCAAGTGCCTTTCAAGTCCAGCACAGGGCCCAGGACACAACAGATCTGAGCATGTGTTTAGTGCCTTCTTTCTGAGGAGTGGCACCTGAAATGCCTCCATGAGCCGCACTTCACAAATGGCCACAGTCCCCTGGACTTCCTCCAGGGAGAAAACAGCATTAGAAGTGGCAAAGATGGTGTTGACATTGGGCCTAGAGCATACCCTGGACCTAGGAGGAGGAAGGAGTCTCAGAATCATGGTCTCAAGACTAAAAGGGACCTCGCTGTCCAGGCCACTAGTTCCGAAATCTAGATGTACATCACCTGGGAAAGTTGTGGATCACACAGACTCCAGAGCCCCAGATCAGAATGGCTGAGATTGGAGCTCAGGAATGTGTTCTATTCAGAAAGCTCCCCAAGAACTGCAAATTAAGATAATGGTGCTCTGCCCTGATCAAGATGGGGGAGTGAGACACTTCAGGGCTCTGTCCCTGACAGATGCTTTGAACAACCAGTAAGAACTGGCAGAAACATCTTTCTCAAAGATCCAGAAAATGATTAAAGGACTGCAGTAACAGGGTGAGCACAGAATCAAGAGAAAGGATACTTAAAAGCAATAGGGTGTCATGGTATGCTGGCTCGCTCCTCTCCCACCCCTCACAGCTTGGCTCTGAGCCAGCTCCCACTCCCAGTGCATGGATCCCTGGTCCCAATTCTGGAGGGAGTAGAGTAACCCTGTGTACATACTGGGACCATGTGTGTCTGGTCCAATCTGTCTGGTGGTGGCCTGAGGGACTTGCCGTCTTGAAACTTGCCTTGTGTGTAGAAGGCAGTTCACGGAGCTCTCCTACAGAATGCTGTGGGAATTGCTATAGGACAATACAGAACTGTGCCCAGACCATGAGGAAACTGTTTGCTAGGGAAGAGGGAGCATTCTTAAGCATTTCTTCGTGAATTCCTATGGCCACATGAGCATGCTACATGTGCAAAAAAGATCAGAGAGGCTCCTATCCTTTGTCCTGGAGCTAGCTCTAAACTGAAGGAGAGCACTTTCACAGGTCAATCAGCAAAGACTAAGAAAGGTGTTTTCTTTTTTTTTCCCTCTTTATTTTTTTGCTGGATCCTGACAATCAAGAAAAGGCCTGTCATAATACTAGCTGCATACAAGCTTAAGGAACAGACACCTTCAAGTCTAAATTACAGTAATAACACATTAAATATAAAAATGTCTAGGTTTCAGGGAGCAGATGTAGTTCAAGTGGCTGAGCTCCTGCTTCCCATGTATGAAGTCCCGGGTTCAATTCCCAGTACCTCCTAAAAAAATGTCTAGGTTTCAACAAAAGTTTATATAATATACAAAGAAACAGGAAGTGATGGCCAAGGCAAAGGAGAAGATTAAAGCATTAGAAACCATTAATGAGGAACTAAAGGAAAACATGGACAAAGAACTAAAGGAAATCAGGAAAATGACATATGGACACAAAATAAAGCAAACAGAGCTGAAGACCACAGTAATAGAAATAAAAAATTCCCTAGAGGGGTTCAAAAGCAGATTGGAGCTGGCAGGAGAAAGAATCAATGAACCTGAAGATAAGACAACTGAAATCATTCAATCTGAGGAGCAAAAAGAAAAAGAATGAAGGAAAGTGTACAGAGTCTGAGGAACCTGTGGGACACCATTAAACATAGCAATATACCCATTATGGGAGTCCCAGAAGGAGAAGAAAGAGAAAAAGGGGCAGAGAGAATATTCAAAGACATAATAACTGAAAACATTCCAAATTTAACAAAAGATATGAACATACACATCCATGATGTTCAACAAATTCCAAACAGGATAAATCCAAAAAGACCTATGTCATGACATATTATAATCAAACTGTCAAATGCCAAAGTAAAGAGAAAATTCTGAAAGCCATAAGAGAGAAGCAACATGTCATTTCTAATTGGAAACCATGGATGCAAGAAGGCAGTGAGGTAGTATATTTAAAGTCTCAAAAATTTGCCAAACAAGAATTCTATATCTGCAAAACTGTCTTTCAAAAATGAGAGATTAAGATATTCCTAGATAAACAAAAGCTGAGAGAGTTTGTATCTGGTGGACCAGCCCATTAAGAGATGTTAAACAGAGTTCTGCAGGTCGAAAAGGAAAGGACAGTAGACAATAGGTTGAAGCCACACAAAGAAATAAAGATCTCCAGTGAGGGTAACAACGTGGGTAAGTATAAATGCCAGGACTATTGCATTTTTGGTTTGTAACTCCCCTTTTTACTTCCTACAGGATCTAAAAGGCAAATACATAAAATGTAATAATAAATAAGTGGTTTTGGACTCATAATGTATAAGCATGTCATTTGTGACAAGAATTACATAAAGGTGGGGGGAATTGAGGGGTACAGGAACATAGTTTGTATATCCTATTGAAGTTAAGTTGATACCAAAGCAATTGAGATCATTATAGATTTAGAATGATAAATTTAAGCCCTATGGTAACTACAAAGAATATATTAGAGAATATGCAAGCTCACAGAGACAGAAATTAGAGTACAAATTGCAAAATGGGTGTAGGGTTTCTATTTGGGGAGATTGGAAACTTTTAATAATGGAAGGTAGTAAGGATACCACAGTATTGTGAATGTGATTAATCCCTTTGAATGGTATGCTTAGGAATGGTTGAGATGGGAAAGTTTATGTTGTATATATGTTCCCACAATTTAAAGGAGAAAAAAAAAAAAGAAGAACAACAACTAAAGAGACAATTAAATGCAACTAAAGAACAACTCAAAGAGACATTATTGGGGCCTATGAAAAACTGGCATATAGACAAATTTCTATATTTATGTCAATGTCATAATGTTAAATGCTAAAATTTATTGAACTTGATAACTGCACTTAAGGTAGTAACATAAGTGAATATCCTTGTTCTTAGCATAAAAATGGAAGTATTAAGTGTTCAAGGACCTTGATGTATACAAACTACATTCAAGTGTTCAGAAAATGGATGATAGATAGATAGATAGATAGATAGATAGATAGATAGATAGATAGATAGATAGATAGAGAATGATACAGCAAATGTGGCAAAATGTTGAAATTGGTGGATCTGGGTATCTGGCAGTGAGAGGTAAAGGTATGTTGGAGTTCTGTGTATGGATTTTTATTATTTTTGTAACTGTCCATAAGTTTGAAAGTATTTCAAAATAAAAAGTTAAAGAAAAAGAAAAAAAACAATGGCATACCTTTTATCATTCATCAGATATCAAACAAATGTTTAATAATGAATTTTGGTGAGGATATGGGGAAATGAGTACTCTCAACCACTGCTGGTGGGTAATGAAAAAAATATAAACCCAATTGCTCTGGGATCCATGTCATGGGGCTTTGCACAAAGAGGTATATCCAAGGATGGTTGTTATAGAGTTGCCTGAAATAGTGAAAGGCTGGGAACAACATAAATGTCCACCAGAAAATTATGTGTGAATAAACCATGATATACCTGCACCTTGCGTTATTCTGCAGTTAAAAAGAATGAGGACGATCTCTAAGTACTGATTTAGAAACTGCTCGGAGAAATACTATGTTCAAGAAGGCAAGTTGCAGTGAGAGGTAATTTTTGAACAAAACAAAACAATCAAAACTATATATATTCTACAGGTACAATTACATCTAAAATACATAAAAACAGATTTGGAAATATACACATTATCTGATAACTGGAAGGAACTGGAGGAGATTAGAAAAGAATATTTTAGCTTTATATGGAAGATCTTAACTTTTAACAAGGAAAATATATTTATTCATTACTTATGTAATCATTTTTGAAAGAGCTTTATTGATGTATAATTGGCATGTGATAAATTGCACATATTTAAAGTGTATAATTTGATAGTTTAGACACATGTATGCACCTGTGAAACCATCACTACAGTCAGAATAATGAACATATCAATCACACTCAAAAGTTTCCTCATGTGATAAAATACTGTCCAATGAGATGTGAGGGAAAGTCTGTCAGGATATTTCTGGAAAAGGTTTTCTTGTTCTTACAAAGAGACACACAGGAAGAAAAGACCTCTTCTTTCGCGGATGTTGTTTCTACAAGTGATGCCTAGAAGAGTGTCGGCCATCTTGTGACCCAGGGGAACGTAGAGCTAACTTTAGAATAAAGCCAACATGCATGAGGATGGCAGAGAGGAAAAGTGGAAAGAACCTGCATCCTTAATAATGTGGGTAAGCCACTGAATTAACCAGCCCTGGAGCTGCCCTCCTTTGATTAGGGTACTTTGGTTTGATTACTCTGATTATAGATGGAATAAAATTTCCTTATTGTTTAAGCCAAGTTGAACTGAGTTTTCTGTTACTTGTAGCCAAAAGCATCCAAAGGCATGTGCTTTGAAAATTAAGGGAGGGCTTGTGTCTTTGCTTTAGAAAGGAGAATGCTAGAAATCTGCAGCAGAGGTTATGAGAAAGTCAGATATCCAGCAGAGGAAAGAACCAGTTTAAGGTAGGCTGTGACTTGGAACACCCTAGAGAGTCCACTAGAACATTTAAGCATCTGGGTACCCATGACATCATCTGGGAGGACGTGTAGTGGAATTTCTGAAGTCGAGATAGAAGGGAGCTTAAATTGTTATTTGGGCACTGAAGGAAAATGAGATCCTTGATGATTCAGGAATTTGGAGAAATCAGAGTTACCCTTGACACCCAGTTTCCTCACCTGCAAAATGGGTATAATGGTTCTTTCCCTGACAGGGCTATTGTGAGAAACAACTCTGATCTGAGATACGATAGAATGGACTATGAAAATCAAACACACAACACAAATGTTCGTCTCTACCATTTGTCATCTGCCTGTCAGAGAAAATTCTGTTAAACCGAGTCCTTTGGGTGTCTCTGAGGAAACTATGCACAATTTACAAGCCTTGACTACAAGAAAGCTGGAAAGTTTTCAGAAAGTTAGATCCTTCCTTAGACCCATTGGCCATTTAATGAACTTCCTTTCCATATTTGGGTGTGTAACTGCTCACGTGGGTAGAAATGTAATGTGAGAGTGTATGTGAGGTAAGTGTGACCACACATGTATGCATGCTTGCAGTATACACCTGTGTGTATCCATATTTGCACGAGTGGGGATAGTAGGTGTGGCTAAAGCACAGTCAGATCCAGGCTGACTTAGAGTGCTAGACCCAACTCTGTCATTTCCCAGTTCTGTGCCCTTGCAGAAGTTCTTCTACCTCTCTGAGTCTTAAGTTCTTTACTTGTAAAATGGGGATACTGTGACTTGCAAAGAGGCTATGAATTTGAAAGCTTAACTTTAAAGGCCCTGCAGGTATATGATGGCTATATCTGAGATGTGTATATGATTGAACCTGCATATATATGCTGTTTGAGTAGAGGAAGGAAGGGAGGGAGGGAGGGAGGGAAGGAAAGACTGAAAGACTGGAGGATGGAAGTTAAGAAGGAAAGAGGGAAAGAGGGGTATGAGACAGCATGAGCCAGATGTCTCTCCAGAAGCCTCTGCCAGCTCCAGGAATGGAGACTGGAATTGGCTCAGAAACCTCAGGGACTCTTTCTGGAGCCAGTCCATCTGCTGGCTCCTCTGTCCCAGAATCACCTCTCAGTCTTAGAGATACTTGCCAGAGGGGCAGAGTGACAAGGTGCATTCCCTTGGGCCTCCAACGGGTGAGGGGCTGCTCAGTTTCTAGGTCCTTCACCTCAATTGCACCTTACCTCTGAAACCAGGCCCACCTCTGCTTGCTTCCCACAATTTTCACAGCAGCAGCCTCTTGCTGCTTCCCTGCCTCTGATCCCTCTACTCTTCCTTGCATGCTGCCATCAGGCTTGCATTCTTGAGATATAGGATGCCCACTCACCCCCTCTGCCTGGAAGGCTCTGCAGACCCAGCTCTGAGGATGGCTGGCCCCTCCTGATTGTTCAGGGCTGGGCCCAAATATCACCTCCTCA
>PVKH010033702.1:0-11971 GCA_004027955.1 Chaetophractus vellerosus | reverse complement strand
GGGGGGGGGTGTGGAAGAGGGACTGGGTGAACACTTGGGACTTGTGGGTGTGGGGTTGGGAGTGCAGAGGTGAGAATGTTCTTGTGGTGATGTGACAGGGAGTTGTCACAACATTGAGGTGTTGGATAGGGGACATGCAGGGGGGTGCATCTGGAGTGGGCTTCTGGGGAGTGTGGAAGTGTTCATCCTGTCATGTGTTGTATGAGTGGGTGGAGACCCTCACAATGAGAGGAAAAGACATTGACTCCTTATTTTCAGAGGTCTGATTTGCTCAGAAATAGACAGATGGGCACCTCTTGGGATCTGGGGCGGTTCCCAGTCAGGGATGAACCAGTGGGCCAAGACACTTTGTGGAATGTAACCATGAACCCTGTTGTCCAAAGAGTTGAGCCATGGAGTCTTTGTGGGCCCTGGGGGGAGAGGAAGTGAGGAACAAAGTGGGTCAAACAGGGGGTATTTAGTGGCCAGTTGAAGTGTTTTCCATTGCCTTATAGTGACGGACACAGGACAGGGTGAATGTCATTAAAATTTATAAAAGTGCACAATCTAAAATGTGGAGCATGCTGTGGACCAATGACAATGTTTGGTAGCTGTGTTTCACTATCTGTATATCAGTTATGTTGGTGCTTCCATCCACATACCAAAAGGTTTTGGTGTGGGTTGGGGAATGGGGGAGGAGGTTGAGTATATGAGAGTGTCTTGTATTCTCTGTGTAACTTTGCTGTGACCTAAAACTTCTTTGAAAATTAAATGAAAAATGGTGGGATGCCAGGGAGTGAGAAGAGGAAGGTGCCATGGAACAGACTGGACACCAGTTATTGCACTGACACAAGGCAAAATGAGAAAAAAAAATTTGTATATATATTTTTAATTTTTTTCACATTTTTTGAACAACCCAATCCTTTAATATTCTTTTCTTTCCTTTTTCATTTTTAATTTTTAAAAATTTTTTTGTTTCCATGCGTTTCCACTCTTACATTTAAATATCATTATTATTTCATTTTCCTATTCATTGTATTTGGCTATTGTTATGGCTTCACCTTTGAAGAAGTTTTGAATCATAGAAGGGATGGGAGAGGATCATTGGTGGGGGGTGTCAGGGTTGGGGGTGCATGGGAGGAAGTCCACATGAACATACATAAAAAGGTATATAAATTGTTCAAATTCTCACAGGACATGGTCACTGGGTGAAGAATTACTCAATAAATGGGAGAATACTGAATTCCTATCCTGGAGAGCTCTACCATATTCTCCAGGAGAGTAGCAACAGCTCCCCAAGTGCAGGGGCAGTGTCTGGCAAAGGAGGATGATCCATTGATGGGCCCTTGTTATTGATGACTAGCCTTATGAGTCTTTGTTCTTGAAATTGAAACAGCCTAGTGTTATGGGGTGTCTAAGCATTGACTCTTGAGAGCCTCCTTGTTGCTCAAATGTGGCCTCTCTCTAAGCTAAACTCAGCATATGAATGTATTACCTTCCTCCCACATGGGACATGGCTCACGGGGATGAGCCTCCCTGGCAATGAGGTATTATAACAAGTGCCAATGGGCAATATGACTGGAAAAAGACTTTGAATGAAAGGGGAAAATGGTAAAGACAAATTAGTTCATATGGCTAAGAGACTTCAAAGTGAGTCGGGAGGTCAACTCAGAGGTAACACTTATCCACAAACTAGTAGGACCTCCTAGGCTACCAATATGGATATCACCCCAAACAGAGGGGCTACTGAGGGCCCTGGAGACATCCAGGTCCTATATCAGGGCAGATAGCCCCAGAGTTTGTTTCCTTATCAGTGGGCCCTAATTTGGAATCCTTGCTCCTGAGAGTGACAGATTCTGATCGAAATGTCTTCCCTGCAGATGGTCCATCTGTCTCTTCTATTCAAACCTATATGTGATGCCTGAGTTTTAGGTGTAATTCCAGAGAGTGGAGTCTACAGGCTATCCATGTGCCAGCTGTGTCCAGAAACTGGGTGGAGCTGCAACTCCTACTCTACAACTCAATGGACTCACCCAGGACACCTAGTGGGGAGATGATGATGGACAAGGGCTATCCCAGGGAATGGAGAGAGTCTGCAGCTGCAGGCAGGATAATCTTTTCCATCCTATCCATAGGATATAAGCTCCCTCTCACTTGGAGGTGGAGGGGACATCACCATCCCAGACTCCTCAGGATTGGGGGGAGAGCTATGGACTAGAGTGGATTTACTGGTATCCTGTTATAGGCTTACTGTGATTCATGTAATGAAAGAAATTATAAAATTATGTGGAGCCAGTGGCCACTGGATGCTTTGGAGGGAGGGAGAGGGAAAAGCAGTTGTAATACAGGGGATTTTTTGGGACTTGGTAATTATCCTGAGTGACACCGCGATGACAGATATAGGCTATTGTATATCATCATATATCATGCAGAAGTGTGTGGGAGAGAGTGTGGTCTACAATGTGAACTATGGTCCATGCTTAGTGGCAAAGCCCCAAAATGTGTATATCTATTGCAAGTGATGTTCCACACTAATGAAGCATGTACATGTGGGAGGTTGTGGGGGTGTGGGAGGTGGGGCATATGGGTACCCCTAAAATTTTTGTGTAACATTTATGTATTCAATGTATCTTTAAAAAAATAATAATTAATTTAAAAATCAAATAAATGAAAAAAGAAAATGTAAACAAATTAAAAATGATTTAATTTTGCTCTTAAATCTGTATAGAATTCATGTTTCTTGCGATTCCTTTTTGTTCTGTTTGCAGTGAGGTATGTATTTTTTTAGCATTCATTTTGAAATAATATACTTTGCAATCTAATCTCCAAAAAAAAAAGTAATTTTGATTATGTTTGTAAAATGGTCTTCTCCTCTGGGCATATTAGAGTGTATTGGATTCAGAGGTTTTACTTTTACTTACTTAGATTATGATTAGGGCTTTGATAGGACCACATCAGTAGCCTGTTGAGTCCCTGCCCCTTGGTGGGTGGGGACTCACAGATAAAAGACATGGCAAATGGCAAAGGACAGAGCTGGAGCTTTGATGCTGGAATTTTGATCCTGGAGCCCGGGAAATAAACAGGCAGGAGAAGCAGATATGTGAGGAAAGAGAGAAGTCTCCATTAAACACAAGCAGAGGCCTCAGGGAGAAAGACAGACCCTTTTGCCTGATATTCTACAGCAGGCCTTGAGAGAAATGGAGCCCCAGGACAGAGGAACCCAGGAAGCCTGAACCCTCACAGATGTCGGTAGCCATTTTGCTCCAACATGTGGCAATAAACTTTGGTGAGGGAAGTAAGTTATACTTTATGGCCTGGTAACTGTAGGGTTCTTCCCCAAATAAATACCCTTTATAAAAGCCAACAGATTTCTAGTATTTTGTATCAGCACCCCTTCGGCTAACTAATACAGGTGGGGTATATAGAATTCTCCTACACTTTTGCTGTAAAATTTCTATAATCTAAAACTTCTCTAAAAATAGAGCAGAGATGAGTGTTCCTTGGAATAACAAATTCTCTCTCTGTATATCTGCTTCAACCCATAAGAGTTGAATAAGAGTTCCAGCCTGCTATTCTTGGCAGCTTTTCCAATTTTGGACTTGCCTATCCAGCATTTGTAATCATGTAAGACAATTTCCTGCAATAAATCACTTAATTTATGTATTTCCTGTAGGTTCTGCTTCTCTCATTCAACCCTGATTGATTCACTAGGTATTAACAATTTGACATAGTATTTTCCTGTATTGGTCAGCCAGAGGGGTGCTGATGCAAAGTACCAGAAATATGTTGGCTTTTATAAAGGCTATTTATTTGGGGGAAGAGCTTATAATTACAAGGCCCTAAAGAATCCAATTCAAGTTTACTTCCTCACCAAACTCTGTTGCCACGTGTTGAAGCAATATTGCAGGCCATATCTGCGAGGGTTCAGCAATCCTCTGTCCTCTTTAGTTTCCATGGTCCCAACTTCATCTGACCTCAGCCATAGGGCGGCACAGGGCTCAGTTACTCTGTTCTTTTTCAGCTGTCAACTATCAGGCAAATAGCTCAGCTCTCTCCCGGACCCCAGGATCAAAGTTGTCTCCTCTTCTGTGTCTATGGAGTTCTCTCTATTCCTGTGTATCTTCTCCTGTGTCCTCCTTAAGTGAGTGTCCATTTATATAGCCCACCGAGGCAGCAGGGACTCAACCCTCCATGCCCTAATGATGTGGTTGAATCAAAGCCCTAAACTTAACCAAGTAAATTTAAAACATTTGATTTTAATACAATCAAAGGGTATCATGCCCAGAGGAACAGACTACTTTACAAATATAAGCAATATCTCTTTTTGGAACTCATAAATAATATAAATCTGCCACATTCCCCTACTAAATAACTGAATCAGATCATGTTACAGCAAAATTCATGATAGCACCCTTGTATGCCGAGCTTCAATCTAGATTCTAGGTTTTTACTGCCCAGTATTATATATAAGGAAACAGCATTAGAGCACCAAATAGCTAAGAAAGCTCTAACTCAAAAAAGATTTCAAAACAGACAAAAACAACTTAAAAGAAATACTATGAAAGAGAAAGAATACTTAAAATAGTCACCCTCAAAGAGTTAATGACAGCCAAAAAGCAACAGGACGCATACAGCAAACTATAAAGAAATTTGGGAATAAAAGATGATAAAGAAGTACAATTAATCATAAGATATGGTGAAGTTGATGTTGTCTAAATCTTCCAGAAAATAGAGTAAAAATATCACAGCAATAATATAAGAAACTTAGAAGTTCAATCCAAAGGGATCCAGTATCTAACTTGTAGGAGGTCAGAATAAAAGGGCAGAACAATTATAAGAAAATATATAATCGGGCCCGGCTAGATAGCTCAATGGATAAAGAGCTCGCTGGGAAACCACATGGGAGGCCCTGTTCGGTTCCCGGGGACCTCTCCTAGCGGGCAGACCGCCTTGAGAATGGAAGCCGCCATGGGCGGGCTGGAGCCGCCGTGGGCAGGGCAAAAAGCTGCCACGGACAGGCAAAAGCCGCCACGGGCAGGGCAGGTCGCCTGCAAATCGAGCACAGCCAGCCACCCGCGAACTGGAGCCGGCTGTGATGGAAGCAGAAGCCGCCCACAAGTGGGGAAAGCCGCGCCTGCGCAGTGACCAAGTCTCGGCGCGTCGCCGCAATGGGGGGGAAGGGGAGATATGTAATAAAATAAATAAATCTTTTAAAAAAATAAAAAATAAATAAAGTTTACTATTATATACTTTGGAGTTTCTATATTTTATTTATTGTGCTGGT
Organism: Chaetophractus vellerosus; assembly: GCA_004027955.1. Lineage (NCBI taxonomy): Eukaryota > Metazoa > Chordata > Mammalia > Cingulata > Chlamyphoridae > Chaetophractus > Chaetophractus vellerosus. The sequence continues at coordinate 6,708 of PVKH010033702.1, read as the reverse complement.
CACTTAATACTTTTTCTTAAATTGAGGTATAATATATGGATTTCTTGAATAATGTCATTGATTATATATTTTCTTTCTTTCTTTTTTTTTTTTTTAAAGATTTATTTATTTTATTACATATCTCCCCTTCCTCCCGCTGTGGTGACGCGCCGAGAGTGATCACTGCGCAGGCGCGGCTTTCCCCGCTTGTGGGCGGTCTCTGCGTCCGTTCACGGGGGGCTTTCAGTTCGCGGGTGGCTGGCTGCGCTCCATTTGCGGGTGACCTGACCTGCCCGTGGCGGCTCTTGCCCTGTCCGTGGCAGCTTTTTTGCCCTGCCCACGGCGGCTCTGGCCCGCCCATGGCGGAGTAGTAAACTTTAAACATTGAATCAATGGATCCTTTTTATATGTTCATACTTAATTCCTTTTATGAATAATTTATAGAATTAAGAATGAGTATAGTAAAAAATAACATAAAAGAAATTTCAATAAGAGTTTAAGCATAGTAGGTCTACTTTTTTATTCTATATTTTCCTAGGTTTGAAGGTTTTTATAGTGATAATTGTATACTTGGCATAGATACTACTAACAGAGATTAGAACCAGTCAAATGACATCAAAAGAGAATTCTCTTAAAAGGTGAAATCAATAGATTACCTTATGTATTTGCATGAATAGAAAGGAGGTTTTTGATGTGAGAGGAGATATTTAAGAAGTGCTATGTGTTGGTTCAGAGATGTGCTAGATTAATATGTTTTTTGTTTGTTTAGTTGTGAGAGTATTCCTTGCAAAGAAATTCTTACAAGAAAAATCAGATGTTTCTGACTAAAAAAAGGCACATATGTGATAAATTTTGTTAACAGAAGACAACTTTAAATCCAAATGGCATTTGAATGAATAAAGGCTAAATTAATACACTAAAAGTGGACTAAATGAATATTTAGTTCTTTGCTAGCTCAAATACATATATAGCTGTATTTATACTACACCGGATAGGATTATACCCAAATCACTCAAAAAGCAGTTAAGTTAAAAATGTGAAAAACATTCTTAAAATTCTTTAAAAATAATTAGCTATTTATGGTTAAGTATAACTTACATTATTTTATTTATTTATGTCTTCTATTCTAAAGTGTTTATCTATATTCACATTGTATTACTAATCACATGATTAAATTTAATATTTGGACAGAGATAAATGCCCCTCATTTAAAAATGATTACTTTTGGCAAAATATACCTCCTCAATATGGCAGCGTGATACCAATTCTGACTATTTATTGATAATGCTGTCATCTGCAAACCTTTACTTTTCTCTGAAATCTGCAGCTACAGAAAGTTCCTGTTTTATTCTTTCAACTAACACTCGTTTATTCAATACTCAATACTCAGAATGCTGAACATCAACAGGACAACTTTACCAAATCATTACCAGTGCTACAATTACTATATGTCACAGATGTATCTGATATAATCAAATTGAACATTTGCAAAATTTTTTTGATTATAATTATTGCACAAATCAAGTAAATGAGAGAAAAACCCTCAGTAGAACATCATATTAACGTCAACTTTCCAATTTAACAAAAAATATACATAATATTTATTTTAAACTTTTAAACATATGAAACATATGAAGCTGTCTGATGAGCTAGTACTAATATCAACCTCTGAAACTGGACAGTTGATAGTTGCTTGAAACAAGAATTTTAGCAAATACACATGTATTTGTGCATGTGCGCACACATAGACACATACACCATCTGAATTCAACTTTGTTACACTTCTAGCAGACTATTCTTTTAGTTTTTGTTAATTTTTATAAAAATTTTACATACTACAGAATGAGCAAATATTAAGTATATATTTGTGCTTTGATGAATGCATACACTTGTATACTGCAAACACCACCATCGTATCAGAAAGTCCTGTTGTTGCCTTCCCAGTAAATCCCACTCCTCACTTTCAAAGGCAACCACCATTCTAATTTCTCTTCCACTGTCATTTAGATTTCATCCTTTTGAGATTCATATAAAGGAATTTATTTTTGCATGCAGTTCAATTAGAATATATTTTTAATATTTAAACATTATGTCACATACATAAACACTTAGTTCTTTTTCATTGCTGATTAGTATTATGCTATGTGAATATACCACATGTTTCCATTATATTGCTGAATCCCTCAGCTTTATTAGATTTGGACCTTTATGAGATAAGTTGTTTTAAAATTAATACACAAGTCTTTCTGTGGATGTAAGTTTTCACTTCTTTTGGATAAGTATTTATTAATTATTATGGCTCTGATGTGACAACATAGGTGAATATTTCCAAAGTGTTTACAAATTTGACTCATTTAAATTATCATTTAAACCCTTTTTGAAACATATTTTCCTGAGGCAGGATACTTGTTGCAGTGAAATCTAAATCTTTCAATATCATCTATATTTATTTTTATTAAAATAAACTATAATCCCATTAAAATGGACAAATATGAACATTTCCATGACCTAACATTAGTCCTGTGTTGCCCAAGATGCTCCTGTACAAAAGAAGCATAAAAATGATTAAAAGAACAGCCAAAAAAAAAAAATCAATCCACTCCATACTTCCCCACGCACTCTACTTGCTCCACCAAAATCTGTGGACTAAGTTGCTGCACAGTGTATCATGGGATTACAAGCTCAGGCACAACACAGATTTTCAAGAAATGACAACTTTATTACTTACACGGCACAAAGGGTCCAGGTGAGCAGTGGGAGAGGTCCCATCATGGCCAGGTCAGGGTGAAGCCATGGTGCCTTCACATGCCCCACTTCACATCAGAGATGAAGGACACTGCACTGCCCAAGTGCTAGGTTTCTATACACCCCAGAGGGAGGAGGTAAAAAGTATGTATCAAAAAACCTTTGTGCAGAGTTCCCACCCTGGAAAGCACTGGGAATGTCTGTTTCCAGTTTCTGGTTCAAGGTATGGTCAGGCCATTCCGTTAGACCTAGTATCTCATCTGGGCTGAGAAATGGAAACAAGCTAGAGGGGGAAAAGGAGAGGGGAGGCAAGAGCTGGGTGATGGATACTAAGCATGCCCATGACTTTTCCATCATAGTGTAAAGTATTTTGCTTTAAATTATTCCTATGTGCCTGGGAAAGTAGTCCAAATTTAATTTCAGGCATATGCTATATTTGGATTAAGAAACATCACCTCATGCCTCATTCAGTAAATGGGAAATGGACTGTTTTTAAAAAATAAAAGTCTACATAGCAGAGGGAACTTGGCCATAATCTTTAAAAATAAAATTTGAAAAATAAGGTTACATAAAAATATTTTCATCAGATTTTTATTTTAAAATATAAAAATTAAAAAATAATAGAAATTTACAATGATGCTAAATAGTTCAATTCAGTATAAAATTAATATTATGCATTTATTCTACCTGAATTTTAGAGATAATGACATGGAAATATTTCCAATATTGTTCATTATGATAAAACTGTTTTTAATTTGCATATAAAACAACTAAACAAACTAAACTTAAATATTCATTCATTAATCAAGATATTTATTGAGCAATTGCAAGGTGGTAAGTTCTGAGAAGTATGCTAAATATTTTTAGAAAGTACCAGGAATTGAACCAGGGACCTTGTATATGCAAGGCAGGAGTTCTTACACTGAGCTACACCCACTCCACATTTTTAGAAATGCTATATGATATACAAGTGTCTTAAGTCCCATACTGTAAGTTTGAACCATGCAAACTGGGAGAATAAAATGAGCAAATACTTACCAATATGAAGATTTTAAAAAAATCCCAGATAAGATGACATTTCACTTGAATACTGAAGGAAACAATAAGTGATACACGAAATACAATACTTCAAGGATAGATATAGAGATTGGTGAGAGTTTGAAACAAGTTTTTGATAGGTGCATATAGGTATGTGGAGATAAATGAGGTTGCAAAAGTAGGCAGAAATGATTTGTAAATGAGTTTCATGGTTTCAAAAGAATTTTTACTTCATCTTGAATGTAACAGGGATAAATGAGAAGATTCTTAGTGTAGGAAATGGAGAGAACTAGGGAGAGGACTCTTGCTTGTGGTGTGGTTAATGGTGGAGGTGAGGGGAGGTTAGATACCTGAAGTCCTGTAGCTAACTTGTAAAAGACTGATATTACCAGATTTTGCAAGATGGGGCACAACTGGAACTATCAGACATTGTTGGTGGGAATGAAAAACAATGCAGTCATTTTGGGAGGCAATTTGGCAATTTTAAAACTTTAAACAGGCACTATTATATGATCCAGCAATCCCACTCCTAGTTATTGCCCAATAGAACAACACACATGTTCTCACAAAGATTTTTTCTTAAATGTTCATAGAAACTTTATTCATAATATCTTAGAACAGAAAATAATCTAAATGTCCATCAAATGATGAACGGATGAACAAATTATAGTACATCTATCCAATGAATAACACTGAGCAATAAAAAGAAATGGTCTAATGATACATATAAAGAGACACAGCATGCAAAGTAGCAGAAGTGGCAAAAAAACTCAAATTGCATGGCTCCATTTATAACAAATTTCAGAAAAGGCAAAACTACAGAGAGAGAAAGCAGATCAGTGGATGATAACACTAAGAGTAGGAATAGGGAAATGTTTACCATACTTGGATGAAGATCAACATGACCTCATGGTGATATTACATAAACCCTGAAGTCACCACTGGTAAACTATATGAGTCACCTGTTTAGAGTCATTCCAACTTTCTATTTTCATTTTGCAGCAATATAAATACTAGAGACATCAGGCAAACACCTCAGGATATAATCAGATTAGAATATACAGCAACAACTATATATTTCCTATCTTGAAGCTGACTAAATCAGTTAATTTAAGCAAAGTTTAAATTAAGCAAATGTTCTGATACACACTTTCCATCCCTTAACAAGATAGGCAGGGGATTATTGTATAACTGGTAGAAGACTTGATGGACAATTAAAAGTGTTTGTACATTCTGGTTGGGGAAGTCCATGCCCAGGTGTTGCCCATGTGCCACAATGATAGAAATTTACAGCAATATTCAAAATTCTTTAAGCTACAGTTACTTATATAACCACTGCATATAAGAAAAAATTGGAAATATTTTAAGTGGCCACTGATCAAAAGATAATTACATGGTTAATATATGAATGGTGTGGATTGCAAAGAAAATATTCAAAAAAAATGTGCTGACATAGAAAGTTTACAAGATTATTATCTAAAACAGAAAATTTTCAGAGGTGAGTGCATTAAGAATTTTTGAAGTAAATAAAAAGATTATATAAATAAATGCTGCATGTTTGTATTTTTTTCTATAAGAGTTTATGGTGAAATGTTATCAGTGTGTTTATTTATGGGGAGTGGTTTTAGATTATTGTGAGGACAGGAACTGGAAAAGGGAGGACTAGTTTTTTTGTTATTTGATTTACATCTTTTACATAGGAATTTTACTAATTTCATATAGCATATTTTATGATAATGTTTATATAAATATTATTTGTATATGCATATAGAAACTATGTATTAGTTTGTGTGTTTATGCATAGTTTATATGCATATGTGTCTATTATAGATTTAATTATACATAATATATTATAAATATAAAATCATGTTTCCTGAATGTTTGGGCTTACTTCCTAAGTAATATGTCAAAATTTATTTATTTACTTGATTTTTTCTTTATTTATTTCAAATATCAAAATATCTAATTGTGCAAATAGTTTATGCCTTTAGTTGTCTTTTAAATTTTGATGTTTTAACACTGATAGTTTTCTCAATATTTTTGTTGGTTATAAAAATTAACAAATATAAAATACATAAAGTATGATGTGAAGATGCTGTCATCTACTGTAAATAGTTCAGTGTATATCCCTCAGATATATTGGAATGGTCACTCATACAAACACATATTCACACAAATTTTCCTACTAAATTTTTATCATAATATATGTACAAATTTGTAAGATATTATTGTGTCTTTCCTGACCTCAACCCCTATACACTAATATACCAACACACACTTAATCATAATTTTGAGACAGTTTCCATGGTAAAGCATAGATATTCAGTGATCCTTTAAATGAGAAAATATTACTTTATGGTTTAGTTATCATTTTGAAGACAAGCAAGTTCTCCAGATAGGCTGACTGCATTTGACTTCTGAGACTCTCTATAGCATTTAACCTCCTACGCTTCATTTCCTTCATCTGCAAAGATATGATTATTTATTCACTCCTATTGTGAGCATTTAAGTTATTTCTAACTTTCTTTTAAAAAACATACAGAAATCGATACTTTTATAGTGATGTTTTGAAAGGTATGTACATGAAGTACACCTTACTATTTTAAATTGGCATTACTGGATAAAATTTTATTTAAATTTTATCATTGTATTTATAAATTTCCATATCAAATGATAGTCTCATGAAAAGTATTTATGGATATTAACCTCATTTTCTTCAGTGTTAAATTATATAAGACAAAGCATGTATAGTACATGGGCTTAAAATTTGATTTTAATGTTAGACAAATCAGTAAGTTACTTCCTTTATCTTTATTTTCCCTTTGCCTAAATACTTAAAAATGTCTTCACATCTAGCAGTAAGGCACATTTAAAAAACTTCCAAGTATGAGGAAGCAGATGTAGCTCAAGTGGTTGAGTACCTGATTCCCATGTACGAGGTTCTGG
>PVKH010033701.1:0-11972 GCA_004027955.1 Chaetophractus vellerosus | reverse complement strand
AGAAGGGGGGGGGGGATATGTAATAAATAAAAAACAAATCTTTAAAAAAAAAAAAAAAGACTAGAGCAAGGCCTGAAGCCTGTTCCCATGGGGATGGAGCCCCAGGTTTGATCCCCAGTCTGGCCTCCCTCTAGCTTCTGGGTTCGAAGGCGCCTCGTTATCTGATACCCACCATAAGGGTAACCTCATCCCTCCCCTCCAGTCTGACTGTGTCTGCCTCAAGTCAATCCTTCATGAAAGATGTGGATTTTCTACAGGACAGAAAACTATCATTTCATTCACTTTATGGAACAGGTTACAGTCCGAATATGAACGGTTTGTGCCTGTTTACTCATGTTTTTAATGTACATCTGTGTGGAAGAACTTAACCTGAGACTTGTTTTCATTATAAGCTGATAGTGTGCGAGTAGCTAACACGCTCCCACCTCCCATTATTTCCAGTTATTGTCATTTACCCCAAAGGCCCTAAGAATTGTGAATGATCAAATTGAAGTAGGTCAATTTAAAACAAGAGTTTTAATAGAGAGCCCTATATTCTGATTAAGTTTTTTTATATAATTTTTATTTATTTTTTATTTTATTTATTTATTTTTTATTACATATCCCCCCCTTTCTGCTTGCTCTGGCTGTGTTCATTTCTCTGCATTCTCTGTCTCCCCCCGCTGCGGGGAAGCGCCAAGTCAGGTCACCACGCAGGAGGCTCTGCTCCTTTCACTGGTGGATCTGCTCCGTTCCTGGGTGACTTGCCCTGCCCGTGGCGGCTTTTTCTGCCTGTGGCAGCTCTGCCCCGCCCACGGCCGCTCGCCCTTCTCAAGGGGGTCTGCCTGCTTTGGAGAGGTCCCCGGAACCGAAACCGGGGCCTCCCATGTGGTGAACCAGAGCCTTATCCACTGGGCTACAGCCGGCCCCCAGGATTAAGTTTTATTATCTCAGAATCTCCAGTAGAGTAACACTTCAAATTCAGTATGTGGAATATTCCAGTATTACAATAACAGTTAATATTTGAAGGATGTATTAAGTACCAGTATTTCTGTTACTATTACTACCAAGAAACTTTACCAAAACTCATTGACTTAGATTTTTAAAAAGAGTACATATTCTGTGATTCCACGTATACAAAATTCTAGAAAATGTAAACAGATGTGGCAGAAAGCAGGTCAGTAGTTGGAATTCCCAGAGAGGGATAAAAGAGAGGAGTTGACAGATCTATACATATGTCAAGATGTCAAAGTGTACATTCAAAATATGTGCAGTTTATGGTATGCCCATTATACCTCAATAATGCTTTAAAAAAATTGTGACTTAAAACATGGTCATTTTGCTAACTAATGTTCGGTTTGGACAGGTTTTTGGCAGGGACCAACTATTGTTGCTTCCTGGTCTTAGCTGGGACACCTTGGACAGATTATGGAGGATTTATCTGCAAGCTGGCCCTCACGTTGTTGGCAAAGCGGTGCAGGCATTAGGCTGGAAGTGTGAAATTGGAGTGATCAATGATTTTGCTAACCATCTTGATTTGCTTGAGCTTCCATCTTATCCAGGAAATTATAAAGAAGAAACAGAGGCTAACTGAAGCAGGCTGACACACCAGTGATCCTTTGTGGTGCTGATTGAAACCCCTGCCCCAGCCTGGGGGGAAGAACCATATCAAAGAATTCAAGCTGACACCAGCAAGGGCTGCTGATCTGCACCAGATGGCCACAACTTTAAATCAGCATCCTGCTTGCTAATTAATGACCTGGACCTCAAGGACACCCTGCCCACACGGTCCACAGCCCCCAGAGCCCATGCAGCTCATGGAGCACACGTACTAGCCATAAAGCATGTCCCTTTACCCCTCCCCATTCCCCCCACCTTCCCTTTGTCTCCAGCAGCCACGTAAGCTGCTCCCCCAGCTCACCCCTTGGAGCAGAAACCTCTTTTGGTGCTGCTCCTGCATGAATGCAGCTTGAGCTCCATAAACTTGCTCTGCACCCCCTTTGAAGTCTGTTTGTTTTATTTTCAGCACAACAGAAGCTAAGCCTGTGCTGTGCATGAGGCCCTCCGCTCCTCTCCACAGGCTGCGTGGGCTTCCTCTGAGCATGGTGGCTGGGTTCCCAGAAGTGCTATCCCAAAAGACAAGAAGTGGGAGCTACCGGTTTCTTAAAAGTTGAGCTCAGAGACCAGCACAAAATCTCTTCTTTTAGAGGTGTCTTTTGGTCAGAGGTCAGGGCCTGAGGACCCTACCCCCAGCCTCCGCCTCCAGCCTTGCCACTTTCACCTCCCCTCTCCCTTGGGTCTGCTGTGCCTTCTCTATTATCCCCTGCCTCACCTCTGGAAGCTGCCCTGACTGTCACCTTCCCCTCACTACATGGCCCACCCAGCCTATCACCTTGACTTCAGTCTGGTGCCGTTGGGAAATTTCCCAGCCACTGCATTCCTCACCCCCACTTCTAAGCCCTTCAGTTTCACCCTTGGTGGACACAGTAATGGCAACCGTTGACTCATCCTTTAAAACATCAACTTTCTCAGAGCCAATCCAAGTTCTACCTGCGGCCCTGAAGGAAAGGTAGGTTATAAGGAAGGGTGGAGAGGTAAATTAAGCTGTGCTGAAAATGTTAATAATTGTCATAATTCCTCGCTTACCTAGTAATGTTTTGAATGCTTGCACTCCTAGCTTAAATAAAATAATTAGGCACCAGAGGTTCACATTATGGCACTATGTTATAAATCATAAAGCAGTTTTAGGACGCCTGAGTGCAGCCTGCTTGCATGTCAACACCAAGGTTTTTATGCTGTCTCCTTACCTCAGCCAGACGTCTCAGTGCCACTATCACAAGCCATGGAGCATACAAGAATGCTCTAAGTAGCCTTGCGTCCTCTCTGCTCACCCTCAGGCACCTCGGCCAGGCTGCTAGCAGGGTCTCATTGACTGGAATCCTGAGCTCCTCCCATGACCTCTTCCTTCATCTCCTGCCTCCAGACGAGGGATTTGGTTCCAGCTTCCCCGCAACCATTTTTTCCCTTTCTGTGCAGGAAAACGTCTCCCAAACCCACTCCAGTACTAGAGCAGAAATAATGACTCGGTTAATAGATTGGTCCATAGCCTTCCAACTTTGCTCCCAGCTTCTGTGAGCACATTTCTATAATATCCATAGCTACATGTTCCAGCAAGTTAAGCTTAGCATTTAAAATTATGAGTTTTTTAAATATAAAAGGTATGCATTACGAATATGTTCAAATATCAATACATAAAGAGCTGCCTTATCTTTGTTATTCTATGGCTGCACCATCACTTATTTAACCCATTTTTTGGACAGGTTGTTCTCGTTTGTATCTTCTCATGAAGGAGGTGCCTATGGGCTGGCGCACATTGTCTGCCCTTCCAAGCGCAAGCGCGTCACCTGCCTCGCGGGCCGCGATGGTGGACCCAGAATCCAGCTTCAAGCTCAGACTCTGCCGGAGCCCACCCTGACTGGAGCGCTCGGAAGCCGGCTGCCTGCTGCTGTCCTTCCAGCCTTCCCACCGCCAAAGACAGCAGGCACGTCTGACTCCCCCCTCTCAGGCGGAGGGAGGTGCATAATCCCTCGCGGAAGCCATCGCCAGAGTCCCATTTGGAACGACCCAGGCGTCTGGGCGCAGCACAGCAGGCGAGAGCAACTTCGGACCGAGCCTCGGGTGGCACAAGACCTCGAGCCCCTCCTTTCTCTTTAGAAACCTCCGCTTCTCGAGTATTCTCTTAAGTATCTTGCACTAACCCTTATGATCAGGAAGAACGTCTTTCCTTTCCCCAGAGTCCTGAAACACAACCTGTCGTCGCGGGCAGAAAAGGGAGGCGCCGGGAGTGGAGCCGTCCACAGAAAGGCACAGAGTCCGCGGGGAACAGGAAATGTTGGGAACCGGCGCTCCGGCACCCCGGGAGGAGTTTCCCTCCGGCTGCCACGCCTGTCCCGCGTCCCGGCCTGAAGGGGCGCCCTCCGCGCCACAGCCCGCTGCGCCCCTGCCGCGGGTTCCCGCCGGCTCGCAAGCCGGGAAGGAGCGTGGCCAGGAACCTCTGCTCGCGCCCGTGCTGCCCCGCGTGGACGCCAGGCGCCTCTGACCCTGGCGCTGGGAGACCACCTCGGGGGAATGGTTTTCAGCTTGAACGTAAGGCAGGAACGCGGGGCAGGAAGACGGCGCCGCCCTTTTGACCACGCTAGCTGGAGGTCAGGGAGGGCAGGAAGCTGTACCCATTTCTGGCCTGGCCTGGGAGACCTAACCCTACGGATGGCGGTGGCGTAGGGTGCGGTGAAAGGGCCAGGGAAAAAGACCTCTTCGTCCTCGGCGTCTCGGCTGGTTCCATGCACCTGTAGCTCCTGAAAAGGCCCTCAAGACCCGGGAACCAGCTGCCAGCAGATGGGGGTTTCATTTACTGAATGAGTTATTTAAATCTATTCACATGGTTCTGATAAAGAAAATGGAATAAATCTTTTGTTAAAAAACAACAACAAAAGAAATATACGAATTAAATTTAAATGATTTACAAAAGTGGACACATGAAATAACATTTCCAATGAAGACAATGAAACTGTCTATGGTCATTTACTTTAAAAACGATAAATTAATTTTTCTCTACTACTCCTTAAAATTAGAAAATAGATCATTTGCAAAGGGAAAAAATAGACGTCTAACTTAGATGCAATTATTGTAAGCAACCAAATAATCGATTTAAAAATCAATACCATAGTTCTAGTTTAATTTGTGGCTAAATATTTACGCCAAACTAGTCCAGCTAGGGTACTAAGATTCTGAAATTTTCAAAAGCAATTAACTTTTAAAGAGTACTGAAACAACTTCTAATAACAATGAAATCGGCACGGATTGAAGAAAGGCCGTTTAAAACTCATCGGAGAGGGAGTCCCGTCCAACACCCATCTTGTCCCAAAGTGGGTACAGACATCTCCCACGTCTTTGCTCGCCTCCAGGCTCTCGGTCTCCACTGGGCTAGGTGGGGACCTGGAGTGGAGATCGTGCGTGGCCTGGGCTAGGGACTGAGCGCGGCCTTGCTGGGGGCTCAGGTTCCGGGTGGGTGGGCCTGACATACCTTCCGCCTTTGCGGCTGGGATCAAACCCCACTGGAACAAGTGCAAACTGTCGGGCGCCCGGGATTCGGCTGCCGGGAGGCACTCGCTCCCAGGGCTTCCTGGTGGCGGCAAGGGCGGCAGGAAAGCAGCAGCACGGGAATTCCCCATCTGCACAAATTCTGCCTCCAGCTTCCTTGCCCGCCGATGGCGCGAATACCGTTTGAGGCGCAAGGGTCCAGGACCCAGGTCTCCGGTCCTGCGCTCCGGTGAGCGCCGCCCCCACACTCCCTGCGGAAGCCAGACCACGCTTCCCACCCGGACTCTGGGTGACCAATGAACCGATCGACCCTCGCCGGAGCCCTCAGCCTGGACGTCCAGCTCGAGGCCGGCTGCAGCAAGCCTGGAGACCCAGCTCTGCGCTACTCGAGGACCACGGTTCCGGGGGCGAGAGGCCGTGTGCCCCCTCTCCCGCCACTCTCCCCGCGCCGCGTTCCGCAGTTAGAGAGCAGGCGCGAGCCCCTGCTTCCGCCTCAAAACATCAGAGCAAACTGCCCCAGCCGCCAAGGCCCCGCGCGTCCTCCTGGAAGGTACAGAGCGCCCCGAGACCCTCGCGCTTTCCTCACGCGGGGATCCCAACCGTCACTCGAACACTGCGCGCTGCGCCTCCGGCCTTGCGGGTCGCAAACCTCGGAAACCAAACCCTACTCGAAGCCCCCCAGCTCGCCTCTGCGCTCCTCATGGGCAGTTACCTAGGCAAGTCCAGACCCCCGCAGTCGTCTCCAGCCCAGGCGCACACGGATGTGCCCGAGAGGCCTGTGAACCGCCGGCCGGCTCAGCCCCTTCACCAAGTCCACCGGGTTCAGCACGTCCACCGCGCCCACCCCGCCCCGAAGCACAGGCCTGCGAGGAGGCCTCCAAACTGGGATCCTGCCAACCCCACCGCGTGGGTGGTCAACGAGGCTTGGAGGCGCTTTCCCATGAAGCGGCCCCAGAATTCCATTATGGGACCTCTTCCCTCAGATTGGTGGGAAAGTTACTGCAAGCGGAACATTTGGTCTCTTCGGCACCCCAGGGCAGTGTGGAGTCCGGTGACAATCAAGATCGCTCCTCCGGAGCGGAGAGTGACCCCCTCCACTTCCCGGGCACAGGTTATCAACTCTTCAGGGCCCCCACCTTCCGAGGCGCCCCCAGATCCGTGTGCAAAAGAGACAGTGATGAGGGCCCTAAGAGAGTGCAGGAAAGGGAGAGTGAGGTTGGAAGACCCAATGTTCCCTGAGAACTCGGACAGTAAGAGGAGTCCAGAGACCAGACCATCGGCATTTAAGCCCCTGATGAAAAATGGAGTCGTCGCTTCTTTTGTGCCCAGACCTGGGCCCCTTAAGAGAAGCCTCCACTGCTGGAGCTCAGATCACAGCTTGAGTAAGAGGTCCAGTTGCTCCTCCATGAGCTCCTTGACCAGCTCACACACAGGTGGCGCCCTCAGCTTCAAAAGAAATGCCATTACAAGCTCTTACAGCTCTTCTAGAGATTTCTCAGAGCCATGGAAGAGAAGGGATCCCAGTCCATCACTCCAAACACCTGAGTGGCCAGTAAAAAAGAAAGGAAAAGGTCATCAATCTCACTCGCCAGCCCCACTGGTGTCAGAGAAGGAGTCCCCAGGAGCATCTGGCAACAAAAGCCCTGAGCAACAAAAGCAGAAGATTCCTCTGCTGCTGTCTAGCCCCGGGAACCTGCTGCCGGTGACCCCACCTCCCCAGCTTGGCTGTGCAGGCCTTGCTAAGGAGCTGGCCTTGGGGAAGAAAGCTGGGCTCCAAAGGGGCAGCAAAGCCAGAGAAGATAAGACTGAAGCCACTGTAGACCCCACCACTGAGACCTGGCCTGAAATTCAGCCTTCCCTATCTTTCACCCTGTCTTCTGCAAGGACGGTTCCAACCCGGGGCACAAATACTCAGTTGGAAAGCTTTAAAAAAATGCAGACATCTCCAGGTCCCCTGGCCTTCCCACAATCTACTGGAGAAGCCACAAGTGTGGTCCATTCACCCCTGAAGACACCCAGCCTGCAGGCACCACTTGGTTCCCCACAGTCAGAGCCCCTTCCAGGCACCTCTTCAGACTCAAAGTCCACAACGACTTTCATCCTTCTGACTCCAGCTTCTCCCACATCTCCAGTCACCGATGCCACCAGGCTACCTTTGACCTCTCAGACCCACAGGTCTGCTGTGCCCCCAGGCCCTCCTGCCATTACCCCTGGGGCACCCCCCATGCCAAGTTCTTTGTCTAGAATGATGAGTGGCCCAACTCCCCATCTTCCTGCATCTGCATCTCCTGCTGCAACTTCTGCTTCCCCCATGTTGAAACCCATTTTTGGACCCCTGCCCAGTGGTGAGATTGGAGGCTCCTTATATTCCAGAATTTCAATCACAACTGCTGCATCTCCCAGCTCTTCCCTCTCCACAACTCCAGGCACCTTTACTCCCACCTTCAAGCCTATCTTTGGCAGTATAGAACAATTTAAAACTATGCCCATATCTCCTTTCCCCTCCAAGCCTACTTCTCCTCCTGCTACTCCTTTTTCTACCCATCTTTTCCATGGCCTAGTCAAGGCCACCTCTGTAGTCATGTCCACCATCCCAGCCAGCAAGTCCAAGGACTCTGCTTCCAAGCCGTCCTTAGATTCTGGTGTAGTGAATGTCACCAGCACCATCGGCAACCCCTACTCCATCCCTTCCACTTGCCACACTTTCCTTCTCGGGGCTGCCTGTGCTTACAGGGCCAGCTTCTCCCCAGCCTCAGGCTTAATTTTCCCACCATACCAACGACCTACAATTCCTACTGTACACACAGTCACCATCTTTAGCAAGGTTCTTCCCAGTGCTGTCCAGATATCTCCTGGCAGCCGCACAGCCAATTTCAGAGCTATGGGTGACCCTGTGTCAGCCTCAGCTCTAGTAACCACAAACCAGCCTGCATTGTCATCTGGCAACTCCACTCTGACTCCAGCATTCACGATTCCCTCTGGGTCAAGTGTAAAGCCACCTTTCCCACTATCCTCAGGAGCCGCTCCCCAGCCTGCATTTGGGACCACAGATGGGCAGCAAGGAGCCCCCCAGCCACTCCTTACCCCAAGCTTCAGTGACTCTTTCCCTTTAGGGAACTCAGCAGTGGCATCCCTAACCCCAGCCCCAACTCCAGCTTGGCCAGCTTTCCGCAGTACAACAGAATCTGCCTTTGGGGGTTTGACACCCTCAGCATCTACTTTTCACACGCCTGCCAGTAGCCAACCAGCCTTTGGCAGCACTCCAGCCGGTTTGCCCTTTGGTCAAACTACTACATCTGGCTTTGGAGTTGTCACCCAGACCCACCAGAGTGGGGCTTGTGGCTCAGCGTTTGGCAGCACAGCCCCACGACCCTTTGCCTTTGGGGGATTAGTGACCCCTATGGACTGTGGGGAGTCTGGAATCAGCGTGATTGCTCCAGACGTGAGCTCCAGCTCTGGAACAATCAGCGTTGAAGGAAGACTGAGTGGGATCACCAGCACCAGCACCCCCTTTGGAAAAGGCTGGAGCAAGAACACTCAGGGCTTGCCCAGCCAGAGCACACCTTTTACTTTGGGGGGGTCCAGCACTTCTGCAAGAAAGACTATGTTTGGAGGTCCCTCCATGGTCCCTTTGGCTCACCACACCCCTGTTTCTGGACCAGTTAAGGCAAGCAGCAGCCTTGGCTTTGGGATGCCCTCCCCACCTACTCAGGGCTCTGTTGGGAGAGGACCTTTCAGATCATCAGCCCCTTCATTTTCCATTGGTGCAAAGTCAAAAACCCCAAAGAATCGAGAACAAGGGCATTCCCGAAGGCATCACACTCACAAGAAATAGCCCTGTCACCTGTACCCTGTTTTGGACCTCGATACTGTTCTAAAGCACAGTCTTTTCCAATTCTCTAAAACAAACATACCCCATCTCTAAAGCTAGAGCTTTAGACATTCGCCCTGTGAGTCTTAATCTATATTCTCAAAGAAGGTGGAGAACCACGCCATCTAGCGTGGGTAGCAGAAGGTGGCCAGGTGGAACTGAACCTGTTAGACCTGAACAGACCTTGCCTTCTTCCTGCCCACTCCTCAGTCAGAGTACCACTTCCTACTTTTATCTCTGGGAACAGACAAACCATGAAAGCAGCAAGTACAACCACATTTTCTTGCATCTTTGGGAGGAGAAATGGGTTCTCCTTTAATCTTAGTCTTTTTTATCTGTCTCTAAGAAGTGGTTTCCTTTCTCTGATTCCCTAGGCATGCTGATTCTTCATTTCTTGCTGCTTTGTTCCTCAATGGGAGCTTGGAGAAGCTTTTGATGTCATTTGACCTTGAATCCAACATTTCCTTGAGGATCAGTGGTCAACCTTTGAGGCCACCCATGTGAGCTGCTCTTGCTGTACTGCTTCTTGCCACCAAGTCATTTTAATCTGTTCTCAGGAAAGATAATATTCCAGCCCCATCCTTCTCTCTGCCAATTTGGTCCCTAAAAACTTGGTGAGTTAAGACTCAACCTGTCAGACTCCAGAGGCCACTCCTCATTCCATGAAAGGGACACTCTTGGCCAGTTTTCCTCTGTTTTAGAATAGAAAACTTCGCCTTTCTTGCTTGCCACTTCTTTGTTCACCATCTTCCCCATGTGTTACTCCCTAGTATCACTTTGTCTGATGGTGATGTATATTTTGAGGGTTCAGTTAAGTTTGAAGGAAGAATGACCTGTGGGAGTGATGCTATGTTGATAGAGCCAGATTTAACTGTGTAAGGCTGTCTGGAGCCTGGCTAATTGAATGAGGCAAGCAGCACGGCTACAGGTGCTGGTTCCTTAATCTACAACAGTATCTTGACCTTAAGAGTTGGCATTTTGGGAAGTAGTAGGGCCACGGGCAGGAAAGACAAAGTTTCTTTATTCTATAAGTCATGATCTCTCTAAAGCTAGAAATATTAAATTAGGGAACCAAACCTTACATTTTGCTGTTTCTTTTAATTTGAACTTCAATTAAATCACATCTCCACATTCACACCTCTCCTAGAGACAGCAGGCAGGACATGAAGCCCCTTGGACCGGAGGACAAAGAAGAAAGGTGGGCACAGCAGGTGTCCAAGCCAACCCTGCTCTGTAACCAATGGGAGGCCTACAATTAGGCTGTGACATATTCTTTAGCACTCTTGCTGTCTTGATGAGAAGATAAAAAGCAAGAATGACACCCTGAATCCACCTGTCTACTATTTTATGGGTACCTCGAAGGAGGCCTACTTGGATAAATAAACAATCTTAAATAAAAATAAATTGTTGAAATAAGGTTGTGATATAGGAATTGCTGTTAAACCTATACTGATATAGAGGCAGAGGTGAAGAAAGTTGTCTGAGGCTGCACAGCTAGTAAAGGACTGATTTGCACTATAGGCCTAAACAGCCCCAGAGTTTGTGCTCATTTCCCACTTTTTAAGGCATTCCACAACCCAAGACTTCCATCTTACAGATGGGGGAAAGGGAGAAAGCATTCGACATTATATACTGCTCTTTGCATGATAATTTAGCACATGCCTTATACTGTGCAAGGCTAATGAACTTTCAGAGTTGAAGGACAACTCCTGTTTTGGAGGTTGCAATAGAGTGGGGAGACTGGCAAGTAACCCAATGATTCCAGCACAAGGGGCAAGTACCAGGGGAATGGGAGCAGGGCAGAGGGACATCTAAGACCAAGGCTCTGCCTTACAGTGTGTGCACCAGGCACCAAGTGGTGAAGGGCATTGCAGTCCAAGGACAAAACTTGTGCACGGACAGATAAGGAAAATAGAGCAAAACCTATTGGGACAACTTGCAAGGAGTTAGGCATGGCTGAGAATAAGGATGGAGGACTCAGCAGGAGCAGATCATGCACAAGCTTATAAACCATGCAGGGCAGTATGGACAGCGTCCTGAATACAATGAAGAGTTATGGAAAGAATTTGAGCAGGAAAGAGACAAGTTCATACTTGGATTTTAGATTTCTCTGGCTGTCATGTGAGAAGGGAACCAAATGGGGACAGATTAGAGGCTTGGAGATGGGCGGGGGTACTGCAGAGACACCAGAAAATGTTAAAGATGCAAGTTTGAACCAGGCAGTTAACAGTGGTTGTGGGGAAGAGAGGAGAGATTAAGGAGCAGGACTTGGTGAGAGATTGCACGGTTGTTGGCAGAAGGGATTGTCAGGGTGAGGATAAGGGGGAGTTAGGGGAAACTGACTCTCAGTCATCTGGCTTGGAAAAGTGTATAACCCAATTTTGGCAGAAAATTAATACACTGAATTTCAAACAGATTGAGTGTGAAATGACTATGGTACAACAAGGAAATATCCAATGGACTGTCCATTCATTTGGTCATTCAAAAAATATTAAATTCCTGGTAAATTCCAGGAACTCTTCTAATGTTTGGAATATGTCAGTGGCAGACAGAATTCCTGCTTTTGTGGAACTTGTATTCTAATGAGAGAAATAGAAAAACAGCCATTCATAATAGAAGATATTAAATTAAATACTATGTAATGGAGATTATAAATGATATGGCAAATATATAGAAAGCAGAATAAGTAGATTAAGATTGGACTACAATTCATTGTAGATCTTATGAGAAGTTGACATCTGAGCAAAGATTTGAACTCGGTGAGAGACAGCTATACCAGTGTACAAGGGAAGAGAATTCTAGGCAAATCAGGACCAGAAATAGCCGGTTCAGGGGTCCAAGAAGCAAATGTGTCTGAGTGAGCTAAGGGAGGCTTTGGGGCAAAGGAATGACACGGTCTGACTCCTTTTAGAGGATCATTCTAGCTGCCAGCTGAAATGAAGCTGTAAAGAATTTCTAGTGGAGAAATCCAAGAAGAG
Organism: Chaetophractus vellerosus; assembly: GCA_004027955.1. Taxonomy (NCBI): domain Eukaryota; kingdom Metazoa; phylum Chordata; class Mammalia; order Cingulata; family Chlamyphoridae; genus Chaetophractus; species Chaetophractus vellerosus. The sequence continues at coordinate 44 of PVKH010033701.1, read as the reverse complement.
GGTTGTATTAGCCAAAGAGATGCTTTCGCAAAATATACCAATAA
>PVKH010033700.1:0-11972 GCA_004027955.1 Chaetophractus vellerosus | reverse complement strand
TAGTGTTAGGGTTAGGGCTCAGGTTAGGGTTAGGGTTATGGTGAGGTTTAGGTATAGGGTGAGGGTTAGAGTTAGGTTTAATTTTAAGGATAGCATTAAGGTTAGGTTTACATTTAGATTTAAGTTGAGTGTTAGGTTTAGGGTTACTGTTAGGGTTAGGGTTAGGGTTATGAATAGGGATAGCGATAGGGTTAGGGTTAGGGTTAGTGTTAAAGTTAGATTCAGGGTTTGGTTTAGGGATAGGGTTAGGTTTAGGTTTAGGGATATGATGAAAGTTAGGTTTAGGTTTAGGTTTAGGTTGTGGCATAGGGTTAGGGATAGGTTTATAGTTAGCTTTAGGGTTAGTGTTAGCATTAGGTTTATGGTTAAGTTTAAGATTGGGTTTAGGTATAGGGATAGGGATGGAGTTACAGTTAGGGTTAGGATTAGGGTTAGCATTAGGTTTAGCATTAAGATTAGGGTTAGGGTTAGGTTTAGAGTCATGGTTAGGGTTAGGGTTAAGGTTAGGGATTGTGTTAGGGTAAGGGATAGGATAGTTTTAGGATTATGGTTATGATTAGGAATGGGAATAGGGTTAGTGTTAGGGTGAGGGTTAGGGTTAGCTTTAGGGTTAGGGTAAGTGTTAGGGATAAGATTAAGGATAGGGATTCATTTTAGGATAAGGTTAGGGTTAAGGATAGGGATAGGGTTAGTGTTAGAGTTAGGGATGTGGTTAGGTTTAGGTTTAGCATTAGGGTTAGGGTTAGGGTAAGGGTTAGGGCTAGATTTAGGGATAGGTATAGGTTTAGGGTTAGGGATAGGTTTAGGGTTAGGGTTAGAGATAGGGTTAGAGTTAGGGCTAGGGGTTAGGGTTAGGTTTAGGGTTAGGTTTAGGTTTAGGGTTATCATTAGGTTTAGGTTTAGGGTAGGGTTAGGTTTGGGATTAGGGATAGCAATAGGGATATGTTAAACGTTAGTATTAGACTTATGTATATGTTTTTATCATTAGATTTAGCATTAAAATAAAGGTTAGCTTTAGGGTAATGGTTAGGGTTAGTGTTAGCATTAGGGTTAGGGTTAGGGTTAGGGTTAGTGTTAACATTAGCATTAGGTTTCAGGTTAGGTTCAAGGATAGGGATGGCATTAGTTTTAGGATTAGTGATAGTGATAGAGAAAGGGTTAACATTAGGTTTAGGGTTAGGGTTAGGGATAGGGTTAGAGTTACGATTAGGGTAGGGTTAGGGATTAGGATAGGTTAAGGTTCAGATTAAAGTTGCAGTTACATTTAGGGTTAAGGTTAATGTTAGGGATATGGTTAGGTTTAGGTTTAGGTTTAGATTTAGGGATATTGAAAGATTTAGGGTTAGGATTAGTGTTAGGGAAACAGAGAGCATTAGAGTTAGGGTGAGGCTTAGGTTATCGATAGGGATACGGTTATGGTTAGGTTTATGTTTAAGTTTAGGGTTAACATTTTAGGATTAGGTTTAGTGTTAGTGTTAGTTTAGTGTTAGGGATAGGGAGAGTGCTACAGTTAAGGTATAGGTTAGGGATAGGATTAGGGTTAGGATTAGGTTTAGGTTTAAGGTTAGCATTAGGGATAGGGTTAGGGTTAGGGTGATGTTTAGGATTAGGATTAGTCATAGGGTTAGGATTAGGTTTTAGGTTAGGGTTAGGCTTCAAGTTAGGGTTAGGGTTAATGATAGGGTTAGGTTTAAGGTTAGGATTAGGGTTAGGGTAAAAGTTAGTGTTTGCAGATAATGATAGGGTTAAGGTTAGGGTTAGGGTTAAGTTTAGGTTAGGGATAGTGATAGGGTTATGTTTAGAGATAATAAGGGTTAGTGTAAGGTTTACAGTTAGGATTAAGAATAGGAATTGGGTTTGGATAGTGTTAGGGATAGAGATAAAGTTAGCCTTAGGTTTATGGTTAGGATTGGGGTTAGGGTCATGTTTAGGGTTTGCCCTAGGCTTAGTTTTAGAGACAGTGTTAGGGTGTGATTTAGCTTATTGTTAGTATTAATTTTTGGGTTAGGTTAGTGTTAGGAATAAGAATAAGAGTAGAGTTATGGCTAGGGTTATGTTTAGGGATAGCGTTAATTTTAGGTTAGGTTTAGGGTTAGATTTAGCTTTAAGGATAGGGAAAGGGTAGGGTTAGGGTTAGGGTTAGGGATAGGATAGGGTAACAATTAGGGTTAGAGTTAAGTATAGTTTTAGCATTTTAGGGTAGGATTTAGGGACAAGGTTAGGTTTAGGTTTAGACATAGTAATAGAGTTAGGGTTATTATTAGGGTTAGTTTAGGGTTAGGGATAATGTTAGAGTTAGGGTCATGGTTAGTTTTAGCATTAGGGCTAGGCTTAAGTTTAGGGTTAGGTTTAGGGATAGCATTAGGTTTCTCATTAAGGTAAGGGTTAAGGATAGGCTGAGGTTTAGTGTTAGGGTTTTGGTTAAGGGTTAGGGTTAGGTTTAGGGATAGGGATAGGGTTAGGGTTAGGGTTAGTTTTGGGTTAATGTTAGGGTTATCATTAGGTTTAGGATTACAGTTAGGATTAGGGATAGGAATATGTTCAGTGTTAGGGTTAGTGTTAGTGTTAGTGTTAGGGTTAGGGTTAGCATTAAGGATAGGGTAATTGAGTTCAGATTAAGGATAGGAATATACTATATGTTAAGGGTTAGTTTTAGGGTTAGGGTTAGGGTTATGTTTAGGGTTATGGTTAGTGTTAGTGTTAGGTTTAGGTTAGGGTTATAGTTAGGCTAGATTTAAGTTTAGGGATAGTGATAGGTTTAGGTTTAGGGTTAGAGTTAGGTTTAGGTTTATGGTTAGGAATAGGGATAGATTTAAAGTTAGGTTTAGGGTTAGGGTTATGCTTATGATTATGGTTAGGTTTAAGGTTAAGGATAGGATGAGGGTTAGGGTTAGGGGTAGGGTTAGGGATAGAGTTAGGTTTAGAGTTAGTGTTAGGGTTAGGGTTTTGTTAGGTTGGGCTGGGGTTTAGGTTAGAGTTAGGATTAGGATTAGGGATAGGGATAGGGATATGTTTAGGGTTAGCACGAGGGTTATGGTTAGGGTTAGCATTAGGGTTAGGGTTAGGGTTACAGTGAGCTTTAGGTTTAGGGATAGAAATAGGGTTAAGGTTAGGGTTAGGGATAGGGTTAGTGTTAGGATTAGGGAAATGAGTAGGGATAGGAATAGGGTTAGTTTTAAGGTCTGGGTTAGGTTTATGGCTTAGGGTTAGGGTTATGGTTATTTTTATGTTTACTGTTAGTGTTAGTCTTAGGGTTAGCATTAGGGTTAGGGTTAGGGTTAGTGTTAGGGTTAGGATTATGTCGATGGATAGTGTTAGGTTTAGGGTTCATGTTAGGGATATGGATAGGTTTAGGTTTTGGTTTAGATTTATGGTTAGGGATATGGATATGGTTAGGGTTAGGATTAGGGTAAGGGATAGGGTGAGAGTTAGATTTAAGGGTAGGGATGGAGTATAGTTAGGGTTAGAGTTAGTGTTAGGGTTTGGGTTATGGTTAGGTTTATGGATAGGGTTAGGGTTAAGGTTAGGGTTAGTGTTAGCCTTAGGGTTAGTGTTAGGAATAGCAATTGGGTTAGGGTTAAATTTAGTTTTAGGGTTTGTGTTAGGGATAGTGTTAGCAATTAGGGATAGGGATAGGGTTACAGTTAGGTTTAGGTTTAGGATTATCATTAGGTTTAGGTTTAGGGTTAGGGTTAGCTTTAGGCTTAGGGATAGCGACAGGGATATCTTTAGAGTTAATGTTAGGGTTATGGTTTAGGTTAACCTTATGGTTAGCATTAACATAAGGGTTAGGTTTAGAGTAAGTGTTAGGTTTAGTTTAGGGTTAGCATCAGGCTAGGGTTAGGCTTAGGCTTAGGCTTAGGCTTAGGGTTAGCAATAGCCTTAAGTTTAAGTTTAATTTTAGATTCAAGGACAGAGGTAGTGTTAGGGTTAGGTTTAATGTGAGGGTTATGGAAAGGGTTAGTGTTAGATTTAGGGTTAGGGTGAGCATAGGGTTAGGTGTTAGGATAGGTTAATGGTTAGTGTTAATGTCGGGGTTCTGTTTAGGTTTAGGTTTTCATTAGGGTTCAGATTAGGTTTAGGTTTATATTTAGGAATATCAAAGGTTTATTGTTAGAGTTAGGGTTAGGGAAAGGGTGAGCATTATGCTTAAGGTATGGGTAACAGATAAGGCTAGCTATAGTGATAGTGTTAGAGTTAGGTTTAAGGTTAGAGATAAGGATAGGATTAGGGTTAGGGTTAAGGTTAGGGTTTGTGTTTTCATTAAGTTTAGGTTAAGGGTTAAGGTGAGGTTTAGGGTTAACGGTAGGTTTAGGGTTAACATTAGGGTTAAGGTTAAAGTTAGAATTAGGGTTAGAGATATGGTTAGGGTATGCAGATGCAATAGCATTAGGGTTAGGGTTAAGGTTATGTTTAGGGTTAGGGATAGCAATAAGTTTAGGGTTAGGGCCATGGTTATGGTTAGGTTTAGGATTAAGGTTAGCGTTAGGGTTAGGGTTCAATTTAGTGTTAGAAATAAGGATGTGGATAGTGTTAGTGTTAGGGTTAGGGTTCTGGTAATGATTAGGGAAAAGATAGTGTTAGGGTCAGTGTTAGGGTAAGGGATAGGGATAGGGTTAGGGTTAGGGTTAGAGTTAGGGTTAAGTTTAACATTAATTTTAGGGTTAATGTTATGTTTAGGATTATGGTTAGGATAGGGATAGGAATAGGTTTAGGATTAAGAATAAGGATTGAGTTGTGTTAAGTTTAGGGTTATAGATAGGTTTAAGGTTAGACTTAGAGTTAGGGTTAGGTTTAGGTTTAGGGAGAGTGATAGGGTTTGGTTTAGGGTTATGGTTAGGGATAGGGATGGCATTAGGGTTATGGTTATTGTTGGGGTTACAATTAGGAATAGTTTTAGGGTAAGGGTTAGGGTTAGGGTTAGGGATAGGGATAGGGTTAGGGTTAGGGTTAAGTTTAGGGTTAGGGTTAGTATTAGGGTTAGGATTAGGAATAGGGATAGTTTTAGGTAAGGGTTAGGGTTAGGGTTAGGGATAGGGATAGGGATAGGGATAGGGTTAGGGTTAGGGTTAGGGTTAGGGATAGGGTTAGGGTTAGGGTTAGGGTAGTGTTACAGTTAGGTTTACATTTAGGGATAATGATAGGCTTAGGGTTAGGGTTAAGGATAGGGTTAGTGTTACTGTTAAGGGAAAATATTAGGTATAGGAATAGGGTTAGTTTTAAGGTTAGTGTTAGGTTTAGGGTTTAGGGTTATGCTTAGGTTTATGGTTAGTGTAAGTTTTAGTGTTAGTGTTAGGGTTAGGTTTAGAGGTAGGGATAGGTTTAGGATTATGTCTAGGGGTAGTGTGAGGGTTAGTGTTTATGTTAGGGATAGGAATTGGTTTACATTTAATTTTGGGGTTAGGGATATGGTTAATATTAGGGTTAGTTGTGGGTTAGGTTTCGGGACAATGTTAGGGTTAGGGATAGGGTGAGAGTTTGGGTTAGTCATAGAGTTAGGGTTAGAGTTAAGGTTAGAGTTAGTTTTAGGGTTAGTGTTACAATTAGGTTTATGGATAAGGTTAGGTTTAAGTTTAGGGATAGGGTTAGGATTAGGGTTACCATTAGGTTTAGGTTTAGGGTTAGGTTTAGGGTTAGGATTAATGTTAGGGTTATGGTTAGGTTTAGCATTAGGGTAGGGATAAGTTTAGGGTTATGGTTAGGCATATGTTTAGGGTTAGCATTAGGGACAGGGTTAGGGTTAGAGTTAGGGTTATGATTAGGTTTATGGATAGTGATAGGATTCAGTTAAGGGTTAGGGTCAAGGTTAGGTTTAGTGTTAGGTTTAGTGTTAAGTTTATCAATAGGGTTAGTCTTTAGTTAAGGGCTAGGGTTAAGTTTACCATTAGGGATAGAGATTTAGGGTTATGGTTATGGTTAAGGTCATCAATATGGTTAGGGTTAGGGTTATGTTTAGGTTTTGGTTTAGGGATAGTGTTAGGTTTATTAGGTTTAGGGTTAGGATTAGGTTTAGGAATAGGTTTATGTTTAGGGATTATGATAAGGATAGTTTTAGCATTAGGGATATGGATATGGATACCATTATGTTTAGGTTTAGGGTTACATTATGGATTAGGGAAAGGGATATTAGGGTTAAGGTTAGGGTATGGATAGGGATAGGGTAAGTTTTAGAGTTTGGGTTAGTGTTAGGGTTAAAGGTAGCATTAGGGTTAGGTTTAGGGTTAGGTTTAGTGATAGGGATAGGGTTTGGGTTAGGGTTAGGTTAAGGGTTAATGTTAGGGTTAGTGATAATATTAGGTTTAGGATTATGGTTAGGATTAGGCATAGAAATATGGTTAGTGTTAGGGTTAGGGTTAGCATTTGGGTTAAGGATAGGGATATGGTTAGGTATAGGGTTATGGTTATCATTAGGTTTAGGTTTAAGGTTAAGGTTAGGATTAGGGTTGGGGTTAGGCTTAGGATTACCTTTAGGGTTAGGGTTAAGGTTAGGTTTAGGGTTACCATTAGGTTTAGCTTTAGGTTAGGGTTAGTTTTAGGGTTAGGTTTAGTCTTAGGATTACCATTAGGGTTAGCATTAGGTTTAAGGATATGTTCAAGGATAGGGATATCATTAGGGTTAGTTTTAGTGATAGGGATAGGGAAAAGGTTAGCATTGGCTTAGGGTTAGGGTTAGGTTTAGGGTTAGGGTTAGGGTTAGGTTTAGGCTTAATGTTGGTGTTAGAGTTAGGGTTATGGTTTGGGTTAGGGCTAGGGTTAGGTTTAGGTTTAGGTTTAGATTTAGGGATATCAAAAGGATTAAGGTTAGGTTTAGGGTTAGGGAAATGGAGAACATTAGAGTTAGTGTTAGGTTTAGGGTTAATGTCAGTTTTACTGTTAGGGATAGGGATAGCTTTACAGTTAAACTTTAGGGATAGTGAAAGGTTTATTGTTTATTGTTTATTGTTTATTGTTAGGGTTACATTTAGTGTTAGGGATAGCATTAGGGTTTGTGTCAGGGTTAGGTTTATGGTTAGGGATAGGGTAAGGATTAGGGCTAGGTTTAGTGTTAGCACTAGGTTTATGGTTAGGGGTAGCATTAAGTTTAGCATTAATATACGGGTTAGGGATTGTCTGAGATTTAGGGATAGGGATAGGGTTAGGGTTAGGTTAGGGTTTGGGTTAGCATTAGGTTTAGGTTTAGGGTAAGGTTTAGGGATAGGGATAGTTTTAGTGTTAAGGTTAACACTTAGGGATAAGGTTATGGTTAGGATTCATGACAAGAATATGGTTAGTGTTAGGGTTAAGGTTAGGGTTCGCATTAAATTTAGGGTTTGTTTTAGGGTAAGGGTTAGCGGTTAGGATTAGGTTTAGGCTTAGCATTAGGGTTAGGTTTAAATTTTGCATTATGGATAGGGGTAAGTTTAGGGTTATGGTTAGGTATATGTTTAGGGTTAGTGTTAGGGACAGGGATAGGGTTAAGGTTAGGGTTAGGTGTAGTTTTAGGTTTATGGATAGTGATAGGGTTAGGTTAAGTGTTAGAGTCAAGGTTAGTGTTAGTCTTAGGTTTAAGGGTAACTTTATCAATAGAGTTAATGTTAAGGTTAGGGTTAGGGTTATAATTTTGGTTAATATTAGTGATATGTTAGGGTTAGGCTTATGTTTAGGTTTTGGTTTAGGGATAGCGATAAGGTTAGGATTAGTTTTAGGGATAGGGTTAGGGTTAGGGTTAGGATTTGGTTTAAGTATAGGGATAGTGAGAGGGTTAAGAGTTAGGGTTAATGTTAGGGTTAGGGTTAGTGTTAGCATTAGAGTTAGGGTAAGATTTAGGTTTAAGTTTAGGGATGGTGATAGGTTAGGTTTAGGGTTATGGTTATGGCTTAGTTAGGTTTAGGGATAGGGATAGCATTAGGTTTGGATTGGGATAGGGTTAGGCTTAGGGTTAGTGTAAAGGATAGGGATAGGTTAAGTGTTAGCATTAGTCTTGGGGTTTGGGTGAGGGTTAGGGTTTGCATAGGGCTAGGGTTAGGTTTAGGTTTAGGGATAGGGTGATGGTTAGGTTTAGGGTTAGGGATAGGGATATGGATAGATTTAGGGTTAGAGTTAGTGTTAGGGTTAGAGTTAGTGTTAAGTTTTTGTTTAGGTTTAGAGATCACATTAAGCTACATTTAGGATTAGGTTTATGGTTATGGTTATGGTTAGGGTTAGGGTTACGGTAATGATTAGGGAAAGGGATAGTGTTAGGGAAAGGGTTAGGCTAAGGGATAGGAATAGGGTGAGGTTTAGGTTTAAGGTTAGGTTTAGGGTTAATGCTAGGGTAGGGTTAATGTTAGGTTTAGTTTTTTAGTTAGGATAAGGGATAGGAATAGGGTTAGGATTAAGGATAGGGATTGAGTTGTGTTATGATTAGTGTTAGGAATTGGGATATGGTTAGGTATAGGGTTAGGGTTAGGTTTAGGGTTATGGTTATGGTTATGGTTAGGCTTAGAGTTAGGGTTAGGTTTTGGTTTAGGTTTATCAATAGTGATAGTATTAGTGTTAGGGTTAGGTTTGGGTTTAGGGATAGGGTGAGGGTTATGTTTAAGGGTAGGGATAGGTATAGAGTTATAGTTTGAGTTAGTGTTAGGGTTAGGGGTAGTGTTAGGGTTGGTTAGTGGTTTTGGTTAGCATTAGTGTTAGGGATAGGCATAGGGATAGGGTTATGGTTAGGATTAGGTTTAGGGTTAGGTTTAGTGTTAGGGTTATGGTTTAGGTTACTGTTATGATTAGGTTTAGGGATAACGATAGGGTTAGGGTTAGGATTAGGGTTAGTGAGAGGGTTAGAGTTAGGTGTAGGAAAATGATTAGGGATAGGAATAGGGTTGGTTTTATAGTTAGGTTTAGGCTTAGGGTTAGGTTTATGTTTATGTTTAGTGTTAGGGTTAGGTTTAGGGTTATGGGTAGGTATATGTTTTGTATTAGGGCTATGGATAGTGTTAGCTTTAGAGTTCAGGTTAGGGATAGGGTTAGATTTAGGTTTTGTTTTAGGGTTAGGGGTATGTTTAGTGTTAGGTTTAAGGTAGGGTTAGGGTTTCAGTTAGGGTTAGGGATAGGGTGAGGGTTAGGGTTAGGGATAGGGTGAGGGTTAGGGTTAGGGGTAGGGATAGGGATAGAGTTAGTGTTAGAGTTAAGGTTATGATTAGGTTTATGGATAGGTTTAGGGTTAGGTTTAGCAGTACTGTTAGGGTTAGGTTTAGGGTCATGATTAGGATTAGGCCTAGACTTAGGATAATGGACAATGTTAGTATTTATTTTTGGGTTAGGGTTAAGGTTAGGGTTAAGTTAACCATTAGAGTTAAGGTTATGGTTAGGATTTGGGATAAGAATAATATTTGGGTTTGGTTAGGTTTAGAGTTAGATTTAGGGTTAGGTTACATTTAGGGATAATGATAGGGCAGGGTTAGGATTAGGTTTAGTGATAGGGATAGCGTTAGTGTTAGAGTGAGGTTTCAGGTTAGATTTAAGTAGAGGGTTAGGGTTAGTGTTAGTGTTAGTGTTATGGATAGGGATAATGTTATAGTTATGGTTATAGTTAAGTATAGGGTTAGCATTTTAGGGTTATGTTTAGTGTTATTGTAGGCTTTAGCTTTAGGTGTAGCGATAGGGTTAGGGTTAGTGTAAGGTTTAGTTTTAGGGATAGGGATAGCATTAGTGTTAGTTTCAGGGTTAAGGTTAAGATTAAGGATAGGGGTAGGTTTAGGTTTATGGTTAGGGTTAGGGTAAGTTTTATTGTTAGGGTTAGGATTAGCATTAAGTTTAGGCTTAGCATTAGTCTTAGGGTAAGGGATAAGGTTAAGGTTAGGATTGGAGTAGAATTTAGTGTTAGGGATATGTTTAGCGATAGGGCTAGGGTTAGGGTTAGTTTTAGGGTTAGGTTTAGGTTTAAGGGTAGCAATAGGGTTAGGGTTAGGATTAGGGATAGGGTTATGGTTACGTTTAGAGTTAGGGTTAGGGCTAGTGTTATTGTTAGTTGTAGGTTTAGGTTTAGGTTTAGGGTTAGGGTTAGGGTTAGGTGTAGGTTTAGGGTTAAGGTTAGGTTTAGGGTTAAAATTAGGGGTTAGGGTTTCAGTTATGTTTAGGTTTAGGTTTAGAGATAGTGATAGGTTAAGTTTAGGGTTAGTGTAAGTTTTAGGATTTGGTGTAGGTTTAGGGTTAGTGTTAGCATTAGGTTTAGCATTAGAGGTACTGTTTATGGTTAGGTTTGGTGTCATGATTAGGTTTAACCCTAGGCTTAGGTTTGGGGCCCGTGTTAGGGTTAGGTTTAGCTTATTGTTAGAATTAACTTTTGGTTGGGGTTAGTTTTAGGATTGGGGCTAAGAATAGTGTTAGGGTTAGGGTTATGTTAGGGTTAGGTTTAGGTTTATGGATAGCGATATGGTTGGGTTTGGGTTAGGTTTAGGAATAGGGATAACGTTAAGGTTATGGTTAGGTTTACAGTTAGATTTAGAGATAGCGGTAGGATTAGAGTTAGGGTTAAGGTTTGGGATAGTTTTAGTGTTAGGGCTAGGGTTAAGTGTATGGTTAGCATTTTAGGGTTAGCTTTAGGGATAGGGTTAGGTTTAGGTTTAAGTATAGCGTTAGTGTTAGAGTCAGAGTTAGGGTTAGGTTTAGGGATAGGGATAGTTTCAGGGTTACAGTTAGGGTAGGGACAGGGATAGGGTTTTGGTTAGGGTTAGGGTTAGGGTTATGGTTAGGTTTAGGGTTAGGGTTAGGGATAGAGATAGGTTTAGGGATAGGGTTAGAGTTTGGGTTAAGATTATGACTTGGGTTAGTGTTAAGGTTAGGTTTAAGGATAGCATTAGGTTTAGGGTTACATTTAGGATTAGTGTCAGGTTTATTTTTGCATTGTGGTTTGGTTTAGGGTTAGGGTTAGGGTTAGGTTTAGCCTTAGGGTTATTGTTAGGTTTAGGATTAGCGTTAAGGCTAGTGTTAGGGTTAGGGTAGTGTTATGGTTACAATTAAGATTAGGGTTAGCATTAGCCTTAGATTTAGCCTTAGGGTAAGGTTATGGGATAGGGTGAGGGTTAACAATACGGATAGATAGGGTTAGGGTTAGGGTTAAGGTTAGGGTTAGGGCTATGTTTAGTGATAAGATTAGGGTTAGGGTTACAGTTAGGTTTCCATTTAGGGATAGTGATAGGGTGAGAGTCAGGGTTAGGGTTAGGGTTAGGGATAGAGATAGGCTTAAGGTTAGGTTTAGGGTTAGGGTTACACTTAGCATTGAGGTTAGTTTTAGGGTTTTGTTTAGGGTTTCCAATAGGTTTAGGATTAGGGTTAGCATTAGGTTAAGTGTTAAGGTTAGGGATAGGTTTAGGGTTAGATTTAAGGTCATTGTGAGGGTTAGGGTTAGGGTTAGGGTTAGTGTTAGGGTTAGGGTTAGGGTTAGGGTTAGGGATAGGGATAGGTTTAGTGTTATGGTTATTCTTAGTGTCACTATTAGAGTTATCAATAGGGTTATGGTTAGGTTTAGGTTTAGGGATAGTGATTGGTTTAGGGTTGGTGTTAGGATTAGGGTTATTGATAGGTATAGGGTTAGGATTAGTTTTAAGGTTAGTGTTAGTTTTAGTATTAGCCTTAGGGTTGGGCTATGGTTAGGTTTAGGTTTAGGGATATGGTGACTGATAGGGTTAGGATTAGGGATAACATTAGGTTTAAGGCTATGCTTAGCTTTAGGGTTAGTGTTAGGGTTAGGTTTAGGTATAGGGTTAGGGATAGAGATATGATTAGGGTAGGGACAGGGTTAGGGATAGGGTTAGGGTTAGGGATAGGGATAGGGATAAGGATAGGGAAAGTGTTAGATTTAGGTTTAGGGTTATGGTAAGGATTATGGAAAGGTATAGGTTTAGGCTTAGGGTTAGGTTTAGAGATAGGGATAGGGTAAGGTTTTGGGTTAGGGTTAGGGTTAAAGATAGCATTAAGGTTAGGATTTGTGTTTGGGTTAGGGTGAGGGGTAATGT
>PVKH010033699.1:0-11981 GCA_004027955.1 Chaetophractus vellerosus | reverse complement strand
GGAGCAAGATGGCTGCCGACGTCTCCAGGGTTCAGGCTTCTGGATTCCTTTGTTCCTGGGGCTGCGTTTCTCTCCGGGCTTAGCTTCTGTTTCCTTCACGAGTTCAGCTGTAGACCATGAGGCTTTCTATGCGTTGCGTCTCTCCACAAGGCAGCTGTAGACTATCGGGCGAACGGCTCACTCCAACATCAGAACTGCTCCTCAAATCTGCTTCTCCAAATCTCTGCTTCTCTCATCCTGCTTCTCTCAATCTGCTGCCTGGCCTTTATACTTGAGACCACACTCACCGAGGGGCGGGGCTCAACGTCGTCTCACTGACGTGGCAGTTAACACCCTACTCATAACTTAATCATGCCCAGATGAACAGATTAGTTTACAAGAATAATCCAATCTGTATTTTTATAATTCATGATTAAATAAAACTCTGAAACCATTACAGAGGGATTATCTACTAAAAGATATACTTACACAGTAGAATAAGACTAAATGAATTAATTTAAATAGTAAAATAATAACAGAAGGGACATTTTCTTGTAGAATCAGTGTAGCTTGAAGATGGATTGAGTCAAAGTTTTAGTAGGTTTTCATCAACTAAAATGGCAAAGTACAATTTTCATTTAAAAATTTATTGAAGTATATCACTCATACATAAGCATACATAAGCAATAAGTATATAATAAAAGTTGTGAATAAAGAAATTGTTTTTACAAAGTTCATAGGAACAAGAAAATATGTCCATTCTGACCACTGCTATTCAACATCTTACTGGAGGATTTATTTAGTGCATAAGGCAGAAAAAAGATGTAAAAACTTCCAAATAGGAAAAATGAAATATAAATGTCTTTATTCACAGATGACATGATTGTCTATGTAGAAAATACTAAGGAAAGTACAAAAAGACTACTAGAATTAAAGGTGAGTTTAACAAGGTTACAAAGTACAAGGTCAATATTTTTAAAATCTATTTTATTTCTATGATTGGAAATTGGAATTTTTTAAAATCCCAAATGCAACAACATAAAAAAAACATGAAAAACTCAGGGATAAAGCCAACAAAATATATGAAAGTTTTGCATGATGAACTAAAAAAGTATTGTTACAGAAATCAAAGAGGATCTAAATCAATTGAGAGATACATTTCATGGATTGGATGACTTGATATTGTTATGTATCAGTTCCCTCAAATTGATCCACAGATTCTCATGCAATCAAAATAAAAATCCCAGCAGGCATTTTTGGAGAAATTGACAAACTCATTCTAAAATGTATATGGAAAAGCACAGTACCTAGATTGGCCAAAACAATTCTGAAGAAGGAAGCATATAACTGGGGCACTAACATTATCTGATTTCAAGATTTACCATAATATTAAATTAATCAAAATAGTGTGGTATTGGCAGTAGGATAGACATATAAATCAATGGAATCCAACAGTGTCCTGAAATAGACCTGCAGATACATGACAACTGATTTTTTGCAATGATAATCGGGTAATGCAATGGAGAAAGGCTGGTCTTTTCCACAATGGGTGCTGGACAGTGTAGACAACCATATGCAAAACAAATGAGCTATGCTTCATACTACATGCAAAATTTAAGTCAAAGTGGAGGATAGACCTAAATGTACCAACAAAATTGATGGAACTTGCAGAATAAAAAGCAGCAGAAAATCTTTGTGACATAGGCAAAGATTTTTTAGATGTCACAGAAAATATTGGACCACTAAAATAAAAATTTGATCAATTTGACTCCATCAAAATTTAAATTTCTGCTTTTCAAAAGGCACTGCTAGGAAAATGAAAAGATAAGCCACAGACTGGAACAAAATATTTGCAAAATACATTTCTGATTAAGGACTTCCCTCCAGAACTTATAAAGAATTCTCCAACTCAATAAGAAAACAAACGATGCAAATTTTTAAAATGGGGGAAATATTTGAACAAATACTTCATAAAAGAACAGTATGAATGTATGTATTAGCTTCCTATTGCTTTTGAAACAAATTTCTGTAAGCTTAGTGTCTTAAAAAAACACAAACATTTATTATCTTACAATTACAGAGTTCAGAAGACTGAAAAGGGTCACATGGGGCAAAAAACAAGGCGTCAGAAGGGTTGTGTTCTTTTCTCTAGTATCTAGAGAAGAATTTATTTTCTTGCCTTTTCCAGCTTCCAGGCGCTATCCCCATTCTTTGGCTCATGGTCCCCTTCTAATTTCAAAATGAACAGTAGCCAGTCAAGTCTTTTTCACATCGCATCACTTTGACACAGTATTTTGTTTCCTTCTTCCACATTTAAAGACCATTTTGATTACTTTGGACTGACTTGGATAATCCAGGTCGATCTTCCTTTTAGGACCAACTGATATTCAACATTAATTCCATCTGCTATTTTTATGCCACTTTGTCATATAAAGTAACATTCACAGATTCCAGGGATAAGAGAGTGGGCATCTTTCAGAGACCATGCTGCCTACCACAGTGTATAACAAGTACAACGAAAGATGCTCAACATCTTTAATCAATAAGGAAATGCAAATTTAAATCCAAAATGATATGATATTCTGCCATACGCTCATTAGCATGGCTTAAATAAAACTGACAATACCAAGCACTGACAATGATGCAGAGCAAGGAGGATTGTAAAATGTGGGAAAACTTTCTGGCAGTTTTTTATAAAGTTAGATACACACGTGATAAAACCCAGCAATCCCCCTCCTTGGTATTTAACCAAGAAAAATGAAAACCTATGTCTACACAAACACTTGTATGTGGATATATACAGTAACTATATTCATAATTGTCAATAACTAGAAAGAATCTAATGTCAATTAACATGCTGATGGAGAACCATAGAGTGATGCAGTCATAAAAAGGAATGCTACTCAGCAGTAAAGTGGAATAGACTGCTGATGCATGCAGTGATATTGGTGAATCTAAGTGAGATAAACCAGAACAAAAGATTGCATAATGTATGATTCCACGAATATGCCATTCCGGAAAGATCAAAACTGTAGAGGCAGAGATCAGATCAGTGATTGTCAGCAGCTTCTGTCAGAGCAGATGTTTGACCACAACAGAGAAGGTAGTGACAGAAATGTTCTGTTGCTTAATTGTGGAGTTGGTTATATGACTGTATGTATTTTTCAGAACTCATAGAGCTATTTATTCACCTAAAATGGGTGAATTTTACTGTATATAGATTAGACTTCGATAAACCTGCCTTAAAATAAAACTTAGCAAAGAGAGGCACACAAATCTGAGGGAAAAGAAGAGAAACAAAAGAATATGGCAGTTTTCACACAAGGCAAGGGAAAGCAAGATCTGCAAAAGATAACGTGAGCTTTGAGACCTGAGAAGAGGCCCTGGGATGTGGAAACTGGACAAATGACCAAGGAAAGCAGTTTTAGTAAAATGGAGGAGATTTAATCCTGATTTTAAAGAATAAGGAAGGAGGGAGTTTGTGGTAAGGTAGAGGAAAGAGAAAATTAGACTAATTTTTTTTTTCCTACAAAACATAAATGCTTTGAAGTTTAAAAAAGTTTTTGGTAATAACATAAACATAAGGAAAATAATTAGATATCTTTTTCTTATTTTGAATGCTTAGATCTATTAATTTACCTAAAATAAGTTCACAAAATTGTTCTAAATATTGCTTTTTATGTAAGCATAAAATATATAGAGAGACTAGGTATGCACTGTGCATATCGTCACTTTTTCTATGTGGCTCATGACTTCATATTGTAATAATTACATGCTAATCAAATATGATCATCTGAAGAACTCTTGGGACTGACTTCTGAAACCCTTTCTTATTGATAACACAGAAATAATATTTTAACATTTCTTAAATGTCCCCAAAGAAATGCAAAGTTAGAAACTACTCCCAGAGCAGCTTAACAATGACTAGCACAAGTCTCTCTCCTCTCGTTCTAGTTGTGTGTATGGCTAGATAGGAGAATCTTTCTGTTAAAAATTAATTTATTGAACATTTAGGACTGTTAGTACTTGGAGAAAGTAATTAAATTATACATTTTAAACTTTGTTTGCAGTTTTCCTTTGTTGAATAAATCACTAGATTCAGGTTAGAGTAATAGAGAAATTATCTGTAACTAGTTTCTAGGAATCCCTGATTTGTTGGACCATGGAGCAGCTGCTGTTTTACCTAGATATGAGAAATTTTAACAGAACCCATGGCATTCCACAGGCAACTCACCAAGATTTGACAGTGGTGATTTCATAAAGTAGCTCAGTCAGGACAATGGCTTTCTGTGTTTTGTTGCTACCACAAGAAAGTGTACCATACACAGGAGTCACACCCCCCAAACCCCGGGGATTGTCAAGATCAGCTTTTCCAGTCTCTGTCAAGGGGACTATTGCTGGATAGTTTTTGATTCAAAGAAGAGTCTTAGGGTGTTTTGCCTGACTCAGAAAGCCATTTCCAAGATTGGGAAGTACCAGGACCTCAAAATTTGCTGTGCCTGGAGCCTTAGGTATATTGCTGCGAATTTATCTTCCAAAGATTCCCTTACACAAGTGAAATGCACCTGTAGATTCGAGTCAGCCCTGACATGAAACAGAAAAATGCCTTTTCAATGTGGAACAGGAAACATTGTTGAATAAATGTCCTTAAGGAGTAACTTCTTTGTTGTTTTTCTTTTATTGTGGCCACTTCATTCCATAATAATCTCCATATTTAAACACTGTAACCAGTGCCTTGACAGAATGTTTGAAAATGTAGGGAGCTTGTTGGTTTGAAGAACCTGAATCCTGAGCGTTTCGGGCTGAAACCCAGTTCAGTGGGAAAAGCGAAGCAGAAGGTGTATGTGAAAAGTAATTGAGTAAAACTTGAAAATGCAGAGTAGAAATGTTCTTGAAAATAAGGCAAAAAAAGGAAAGGACTACTGAAAGGGATTTCACATTTCTGAAGAACATGATGTGAAAAGTTGTACCAGTTAAGACTGACATTTTTGGTCACATGAATAACATCTTTACATTCGCATTCACCAGGGAGACCAGAGAAAAAGCACGAAAAACACAGATGGGCTTTTCACGATTGGAAAGCACCAGCCTACAGAAACAAAGTGCTTCTCTGGGGAAATAAAAAGAAATTAGGGTTATTAAAAGAAAAGTGTGTCAATGTGGTCTTTTTGTAAAACCTAATCCTTTTCCTTAGCAATTTCAAGAACAATACATGTTCCTATAAATTGCCCCGGTGTTTTTTTTCATTTCTACTTAGTAATTCAGTATCCTGTTATTTTTAGAAACCCCATATTTAACTAGAAAGTAGAAATGTTTATTAAATTTGCTATTAGTTATCAAAAATTATTGCACAGTAACTTTGAAAATCTGGCAAATTATTAGAAAGTGTTTATGCATTTAGAGAGTATTCATTAATTTTGCAATCTGTGCATTTCATTACAATAGCAGTATATATTAAAAGTAAAATCAAAAAACACCTTAATTTCTTTCTGGTCTTTCTCCATTCCCAAATTCCTCTTTTATTTTGAGTGTAAACACATTGCTTTTATTTGGCCTATTCAGGCCAAGTATTTATTTGTTCACGGTATATGAGCTTTCCTAACAAATTTAAAAGGTGTTCATTATATCATAATACCACTGCAGATTAGGGAAATGGTAGACATTGTCTATTAATGTAATCTTATTAGGAGATATTAAATGTGAGTTTTTTTCCATTTCTATTCTTGACTCAACAGGTCATCTTTCTTCTGCTCTATGCTAACATAGAATTAGGCAAGTTATGATACCTAATGCTTACATATCCCCTATTCTAACAGCTTTTTAGATATAGGGTTATCAAGACATAATGGTCATATAAGAAAGAATTTTTCCCTCACCTACATTTTCTTGTTTTAATTAAAATTTATTTTGAAATAATTGTAGATTCCCATGCAGTTGTTAAGAAATAATACAGAGATCCAAAGTACCCTTTACTGCGGTTGCCCTAAAAATAAAATCCTTCAAAGGACAATATCACAGTCAGGATATTGACAGTAATGCAACCAAGAGTCAGAATATTTCCATCACCACAAGGATCTCTCATGTTGCCATTTATAGCCACACCCATAAGCCTCCTGCTCTCCTCTCCTCCTAATACCACAACTTCTACTCTGTTATCCATTTCAATAACTTTGTTATTTAAAGAATGGTATATAAATTGATTCATATAATGTATCATCTTTTGGGTTGGCTTTGTTCACTCAGCATAATTCTCTGGAGATTTACCCAGGAGGTTGCATACTTCAGCAAATATTCTGCTCCATCTTATTACTGAGTGTCACTTCATGTTACAGATGAGCCTCCTTTTGTTTAACCATTCACCTGTTAGAGGACATCTATCGTTTCCCCTTTTTTTCTATTGTGAATGAAGCCACTATAAACATTCGTGTACATGTTTCTGTGACAACATAAGTTTCCATTTCCCTAGGAAAAATGCACAGGTTGCAATTGCTAGGTAGCACGGTAATTAGATGTTGTTGTTGTTTTAAGGAAACTGCCGAACTGTTTTCCAGAGAGGCTGTCCCACCAGCAGTGAGTGAGTGACCATTTCTCCACATCCTAGCCAGCATTCGATAGTGCCACCATTTTAAATTTTATTTTATCATTCTGGAAACTTTGGTTTTAATTAGTGTTTCCCTAATGGCTAATGATATTGGACATGTTTTCATATGCTTATTGCCGTCTATATATCTTCTTTGGTTAAATGTCTCTTCATGTCTTTTGCCCCTTTACTATTGGATTGTTTATGATTTACAGTTAATTTTAAAGAATACTTTATATATGCTAGATACTAGTCCTTTGTTAGATATGTGGTTTGCAAATATTATCTCCCAGTCTGCAGCTTGTCTTTTCATATACTTAATAGGATCTTTCACAGAGCAATAGATTTTATTTTTGATGAAGTCCAATTTGTCAAATTTTCCTTTTAAGGATTTTGTTTTTAGTATCAAGCCTAACTTTTGCCCAGCCCTACACCCTAAACAGTTTCTCTTATTTTCACAAATTTTATGGTTTTTCATTTTATATTTAAGACCATGATTCATTTTGACTTAATCTTTGTATAAGGTGAGAATGAGGTTGAGGTTCATTATTTTATTTTTAAATGTTCACTTTCTCCAGAACTATTCATTGGAAGTCTGTCTTCTTTTCCTTCAATTGCTTTTGCATCTTTAAAAAAAAATCAGTATTATTGTAGCTACATAATAAACCTTGGAATTGGGTAGACTGATTTACACTTCATTCCTGAGGGATATTAACACTGCACCTAGAATTCAGGGTTGTCTTAGTCCTTATTCTGACTTTTTAAAATTATGTAATGACTGTTTTTATACAAACAATATAAGGGATACATGCAATGTATCAAGTAGCACTGAAAATGAATACCCATGAACCAAACCCCAAGTTTAAGAACCAATCCAGTACAAATAATAATAATAATGTCAAATGCTCGCTTAGCCTAATTTCCAAACAAAAATACATTGTTTGTCATAGAGGTCAGGTTCCAGTTTGGCCAAAGACTTTCCACAGTTGTCTACTTGTTTATGCAGAAGTGGCCCGATAAATAACGTTGTTCCTACCTAATTTATGAATAAATTGAGAAATAACAAACAGATATAAGGCAGGTGGAGACCACATATTATCTTTCTTACAGATAGAGCTAATATTGAAGACTTTAGACAGCCTTAAAAAGGGGGTGCAGAGCAGGTTTATTGAGCTAACGTTGCATTAACGCAGGAGCAGCACAAAAAGGTTTCTGCTCCGAGGGCTGAGCTGGGGAGCAGTTGTGTGGCTGCTTGAGAAAATGGGAGGGAGTGGGAGAATGGGAAGGGGTAGGGAGACATGAATTATGGCTAGTGTGTGAGCTCGGTGAGCTCTGAGGACCATGTGAACCACGTGGACTGCGGGGCTGCGGACTCTCCGGACAGGGTGTCCTCGGGCCAGTTTGTTAATTAGCAAGCAGGATGTTGGCCCAAGCTTGTGGCCATCTGGTGACGATCAGCAGACCTTGCTGCTGTCAGTCTGACCTCTTCCTCAGTCCTTCCGTCCAGCCTTTATCAGCACTGCAAAGGGTCACTGGTATGTTAGCCTGCTTCAGTTTACCTGTTTCTTGTTTGAAATCCCCTGGATGAAATGGAGGCCCAGGCAAATCAAGACGGTTAGTAAAATCATTTTTCATTCCAATTTCACGTGGATATCTGCGGGCATTTGCATTTTCCAATTTGCAACTCCTGTTTGAGACCAACCTTTCTTTTCCATCCCCAATAAACTCCACCTCTACCTTACCAAGGAAAACCTGTCCCTGGTTGAGCACAGACGAGGCACTTTACTCCCAGAAGAGCAGAGAGAGGAAAGAGCCAGGGTCCCCATTTCAGCTTTCTCCTTCCAAATTCCCTAAGCAAACAATACACACTACCTACCTCCTCTGAAATACCATGAGCAAAGGGGGTGGGAGAGAACCTGGCAATACTACAAGAATAGGGTTTCTTCCACATGGAAGGAAAAAAAATCTTAAAACCGTTTGCATCCTCATTTATAAACTATTTTGTAGATGAGACAGCTAACCATGCAATGGACAAATAGAAAGTGCACCATGTAAGTGTAGTGTAAAATTAGCTCTAGAATGGGAAAAAAGTTACTGAGGTGCCTAGTGGACCTCTGGAAAGTTGTTTTTGAAACTGGCCCAATGCAGTCAATTCCTGTGCAGAATTGCCATTAATGCTTGGATAGCAGAAGCCTAATTATGAGTGAATAAAACCTGCCCAATCCTAAAATATTTTCAGTGTCATTATATATTGATGAAAAGTGACTACCGAAATAATATTATTTCATAATAATATGAAAAATGTAAGTCTTCTTCTAGATTCTAAATGCATGACACTTGATAATCAAGATGAGCTCTTTGCAAATGCCCCAATTCCAATCCAAAATGATATTTAGCAGGCTTTGGAGTTTCAGAGAAATGTTTTTGAAAATAGATTCTCTTCTGACATTTCCTTTTTGCCATTTGTGCTATGATTATTTTCAGCCTGGGGTAACTTAGCTACGGAGGCATCCTATTGAGCTCCAGGACCCCTGCAGATGACTTGACTACACTGACTTCTTATCTGGGACTATTTTAATGCACATCATAAATCACAAAGAAAAGTTTCTATTTTGAAACCAAAATAAACAATCATGAGCATAGGTTTCTAAAATCTATTTGAGAAAGTCGCATGCCAGTAAGTCTTCGCTTCATTTAAAACTCAGATTTTAGAACTTGCCTAGAGGAAAACCCACAAGGTGGAAGGCAAGCTACTATTGCAAATTAAACCATAATTCCAGAATTTTCAGTAGTAAGAAAAAGATACTCTGTTTCATGTGCTTTTGTTTTTGCTACAGCATGAAAAACACCCACCAATTCCACTTAATAGCTACTTCAAGTGAAACTTAATTTACTCATGCTCAGTGATTGTCAATCTTCTTTCAGTTATTTTGTGGTTTTGTGGATCAAGTTATCCCTTTACACTTTTTAATTTTTGTAGTGAAAAAGTCATTTACTTAATCTCCAAAACTGTCTCCTGGTGTTATCAGTTAGATGACTAATCACCAGGTACTTTGCTTCCCCAAGTTTTTCTAAATGGCCTGAATGTGTGACCAGGAAGGGGGCAAGGAGCTCCATCATAAACTAGTTCTAGACACCTTTGCCTGCCTTGGCCTTCCCTGCTAAGTCTGGCATTCCGGCCTAGCTGGACATTCATTCTCTCTTGTAGGGTGAAGGGATTGACCCCCTTGTTTCTTAATGGCAATCACCACTTTCCCCCAAGGCAGAAACAAACAAACAAACAAAAAGCAACAGATTGAAAACAGAAGGGAAGTTGGCCACTTGTTTCAAAAGATCTTCGCTGCTAAGTTTAACAAGAAATGTCAAATTGATTTTTACAGTTTTTCCTGGTCTCCCAAAATAAATGAGATTGAATTTATTTTCTTATATCATTTTCCTAATTCCTTCCTTAGATTTTCATGGTTCTTTTAGAGACTGCTATGAACACATTCTTTTAATCCTTTATGAGTGGGAATAGAACTTCTCACTTCTTCCCCTGTCTCTCCTAATATCCTTTATCATTAGTTTAATTGAAAATCCAATGTTAAGGAATTTACAACTGAAGTTCTTACCAACTCTCACAGAGCTCATTTGTATCTCAGAAGAAACTTGTGACTTAGCCTTAGATATGTTCTAATTTAGTCTCTTCTCTTTCTATTTTTAGAATAAAATATTAACCTGGAGAGTTGCATTGAATTTCCCACTATTATGACTCTATGTGGTACTAGAAATTTAAATATAACCCATTGTCCCTAACTTGCAGGCCAGGGTACTTTAATAGATAGGACCCTTCAATTGCCATGATCTCTGTTTTTTAAATTATTTTAATTATTTTTATTTTTATTTTTCAGAGAACCCAAATAGGTCACCCCTAATAAACATATACCTTGACCATTCAAGTACTTTTTAGAATTTCACACACATTCCCTCTCTTCATCTGTACTATTTAAAGTCTAAAAAGTGCATGAATTGGAGTGTCTGGTTGTGATAATAATGGCAGAATGTCACCATATACTTGGCAGAATTTGGGGCAGTGAAAGTTTTCCCAGAATGTGTGTAATAATATTATGCAGATGTTAATAATGTCACCTTCCTTTTTGTAGTTGGGAATTGAGAAGCTGATAATGCATAGGAATTGAATCCTTAAGTGTTAAAGTGAAGTATGACTTAGGCTGGAGAAACCACATGTATTTGCTGAAAGTTCTCTTGTTCACAAATGATTTTAACAAAGTTACATGGGAAAACCTAGACTTGGTGCTAGCTCAGAGCCCAGAGAAGCAATTGAGGCAGTCATCCCCCATGAGCTTAGGTATTTTAAAATTCAGAGCACCAGTAGAGAGTGGCTTTGCCTAGAAATGCCAGCTACTTAACTTTTGATAATTAAGCAAACACGTTATCGTTTTTTAAAATACCCTCTTGCTCCATGGCAACTCTATGACATTCTTAATTTTATATCATTGATGTTATGTAATTTTGCACACGAGTATGATTTTTTCACAGTTGAAAGCAACAAACTAATTTTAGCTTCACATTTTATACCATTCACTTGGCATTGCATTACAATTTCCTGCGACATCTCTAATAGTTATAAAAGTTTTGATTCAATGTATGACTTTTGATCAGTTAACATTGCAAGTGGTCCTTTATCTTTATGTCCATAATTCTTCTTGTTATAAATATTTTAAGTTATGAGTATGTGATTTTAAATTATCAGTTCTATGGATTCATTTGCAGCAGTTAAAGCAAGGCAAATAAATAAGATGTTCCTGCTAAACAGATCCATGTTAACACTCTTTATGTAGGTGACAAGCTATTTTTCCCCTGGTCTTATTTCTGCTACAAAACCTTGGAAGCTAAACTTGGTTATAAAAAAGAAGAAGAGAATCTAGTTAAAACTAAGTGCTATGTTTAATGGAAAAGGAAAACCTTTTATGAGTTCAAAGTTCTAATTAGAAATCAGTTGTAGCATTCTATATGTATATTTTAACTCAATGGCACAGATTTAAAAGAACTTGTTATTTTTTGCCAAAATAGTTTCTACTACAGTTCCTAATCCTCCTTAGAATTTTTTAAAGATTATTTTATTTATTTATTTCTCCCCCCGCCCCCGATGTTTGCACTCTCTGTGTGCTCTCTGTGTCTTGCTTGTCTTCTTTTTATGAGGCACTGGGAACTGAACCCAGGATCTCCTATGTGGGAGGGAGGTGCCCAATCACTTGAGCCACCTCCCCTCCCTGCTTGTGTCTCTCATTGTGTTTCCTCGTTGTGTCTCCTCATTGCGTCATCTCATTGTGTCATCTTATTGCATCAGATCAAAGCATCAGCTCACTGTCTTGCTTGTCTTCTTTAGGAGGCACTTGGAACCAAACCCGGGACCTCCTAT
>PVKH010033698.1:0-11973 GCA_004027955.1 Chaetophractus vellerosus | reverse complement strand
AATATAATTAGAGTAGGAGTTAGGTGACTTCATGAATGTAAATGTAAAACAGGATAATTTTTACAGTGTAAAAAATATTTTAAAAACAAATATAAAATACAAAACTTATCCTAGGGTCATATATTAATATTTCATCTAATATTTTATTCTAACTTCACCATTTAATTGGGAATTATGCCTATTAAAAAGAAAGTCAAGGTAGCTTCCAGACCATATGATAACTAAGCTAAAAGTTCCATCATCTGTAAATGAAAAGAAAATGACAATTTTATTGCCCATGACATTGAAGTAATGCAGCATAAATACTAGTTTTTATCAGATCCTTTCCCCATTGCTTGAAGTTTGTTCTGTTCTAATCACAGTGTGGCTTAACAACAGGGTCATAGAATAGAACAGACTAACAGGTCTCATGGTTTGGGCTAGAAATCCCAAGTCTATGCTTTGACTCTGAAGTCTGTAGCGTTCTGGTGCCGGCTTGCCGCAATCCTTTGGGTCCCTTCACTTGCATCTCTGCCTTGTGTCAAATGGTATATACCCTTCCGGTTTCCTCAGGCTTCTGGCTTCTTCCTGTGGCGGTCTCTAACTGACTGATTCTGAATATCTTGTCTTTAAAAGGCCTCCAGTCACACGGATTAAGGCCCTCATCTTAAGTAATAACAACATCTTTAAAAGATCCTATTTACAAATGAGTCAAACTCACAGGAATGCAGAATAAATTTAAGAAAGGCTTTTTACTTGGGGTGTGTGATGCAGTCTATCACAGAGGCTAAAAAGCTGTTCTAATGAATTCCTCCACATATTTTAAGATAGTCCAGAGAGTTCTTGCCACAGGGCCATGGAATAGAATAGACTAACAAGTCTCAACAGAGCATACTCACATAGGGCTTTAAAAAAGGCTGGGGATATGAGACAGTAGGTAGTAAAAATCACAGATAAGCATTGGGGTCTGACTTCCAGGCACAGGTCCCAGGATGCACTTGTTCTCTTGATTATGAACCATCCAGATATGTGCAAGAAATATTGGTTTTGGAAGAATTCAAGCAAAAGTTTCCAGAGGGGCCTTTTTATGCCTCACTGGTTACAAAGCCAAGACAGGCTGTGCAACATTTTGCAGCAGATTTAAGCCATCATTCCCCACATACCTAAATAATGTGAAGGAGAAGCCCTGGGTGCAGCCAGGGGACTTTCAAATTTTAAATATCATGTTATAAATGACCATAGATCCCACCTCATTCTTACTTGGCCCAAAGAAACTACCAGACTTTCAGGCAGGCCTGGAGATAAAGAGCAAACTGAAGCCGGCTATAAAATACTTTTTCTTACACATAATCTAATAGAAACGACTTAATAAACTATATTGAAGATGTATATATTGGTTTCTTTTTACCTTTCTTGTATATATAGGAAAGTATATTTCAAAATAATGTTGATGACAGGAAAAATGAACATAATCAAGGGTATGGGTTAAGAATTCTGTAACCACTATATATGTATAGAATTAAGTAAATAGGTGAAAGTTGTAGGAATGACATTTCTCACTGTTGGAGTGGGATGTTTCAAATAAGCTAGGTGAAAATGCTAGAATAATATATGTGAGAATGCATTAGTAATAACTCATGTTTAGCTTAATATACAAATTGCCACATATAGAGCTATTTACGTGTGAATATAGATATTTGTACATACATGGATTAATATAGACAATTAGCATTCCCTTGCTCTAACAGCTGATTGAGTCTAGAAACAATGGCATTCCAGTAAAAAAAAAGTGTTCATAAATAAACACACACACAATAATTGGGTTATGTCAAAGGGACATGGGAGCCAACGAAAAGAGCTTTCAATGGCTAGAGGTAGAAGAATTTGACCAGCAAAAAAAATTTTTTAAGTAGTATTGAATTATAACCTGAAGAATAAAATAAATACCCATGTGTCCATACAGGTATAAATGATTGAAAAAATTAATGAATGTGAGAGGATAAGTAATTCTCCTGTGAAGAAGAATTACAAAGAATTCATGTAGATACTCCAATCAAGAAGGTTGAGATAAACTCCCATTCCTTAATTTGGGCCCAAATAGTGATTTCCTTCTGAAGAGTACACTCTGAAATGAGGAAAATGTAACTATACAATGGAGAAACCTGGCAATTGCTACCTCAGTTTAGTGATCGAACTTAATATCAACAGCCAATAAAGCAGGCTGTTAGTAGGTACCCTTGATATTATGTTATGAGAATGTCACTTTAACTCTGTTATCTTCCTTACAAGAACCAATTACACCATTCTAACCATGAGAAAAATATCAGTAGAGATCTCAATTGAAAGGATTTCTTAAAATACCTGACCCAAATTCCTTAAAATTTTCAAGGTCATCAAAGAATGAATGACCTGTCACAGCCAAGTAAAGCCAAAGGAAAGGTGATGAATAAATGTAATATGGTGCTCTGGATAGGATCCTGAAACAGAAAAAGAATATTAGATATAAAAACTAAGTAAATATTAATTAAGTGTGAATGAACCTTAGTAAATATTCTTTCAATGTTTTTTCATTAGTTCTGACAAATGTACCAATCTAATAATGTAATTTATTGAAAAGAGAAACTTTGTGTGGAGTATATGGATCCCTACATTGTCCTTGCAACTTTTCTATAAACCTAAAACTATTCTAGGGGCCGGCTCGATAGCCCAGTGGATAGGGCGCTGGCATACCACATGGGAGGCCCCGGGTTCGATTCCCGGGGACCTCTCGTAGCGGGCAGACCGCCTTGAGAATGGCAAGCCGCCATGGGCGGGCTGGAGCCACCGTGGGCAGGGCAAGAAGCTGCCACGGACATGGCGAGAGCCACCACAGGCAGGGCAGGTCGCCCGCGGATGGAGCACAGCCAGCCACCCGCGAACTGAAAGCCAGCCGTGATCGGACGCAGAGACCGCCCACAAGCGGGGAAAGCCACGCCTGCGCAGTGGCCACACTCGGCGCGTCGCCGCAGCGGGGGGAAGGGGAGATATGTAATAAAATAAATAAATCTTAAAAAAAATAAAAAAATAAAATAAATAAAACTATTCTAAAATAAAGTATATTTTAAAAAATTTACATAAAAGCACCAGCAGGCAGATTAAATGGAGAGCTTCAATAAATTAATCAGGATCCCCTTGATGGAATAATATGCCACTACATAACATTTTATTATTTGAGGGTTTTTTGGCAACAATGACCATTTATATATATATAACACCAAGTAAAAGATATTAAATAATGTATTTCACTATAACCAATATGTGTATTTACAAGTCTGTGAATTTAAAACCATATCATAAACATTAGTGCAATTGCCAGATACTGACAGGAAATCAGTTTCACAACTAGGATAGTGATAATTTTATTAACTATGCAAGGTTTTCCTTTTTAATTTCATCAAATTGTTTCATGTAAAATAAATAAATACAAATTTTCATATGAGCAAATGTAGTATCACTTATTTGGGAGAAATAATGTATTATTTATCTATAAAGGGGATCCCCGATATTTCAAATTCTCTTTAAAACAGACATCATCACACATGCTGTCCTTAGGGCATTTTGTCATTAGAATTGGGAAAATTTACCCCTTCTGGGTCACTGAAATCAATTCCCTCATATGTGCAGGTTTATTATTAATTATACATTTTTTGCACAGTTCAGACCACTTAATATTTTCTATGATTTCAAACCTATGACGAATGTTTAAAAGGAGGCTTTTGGGACCTTTATTGAATATTTAATATTTTTCTCATCTTCTCAGCACTTTCCCCACGTTGAAATCTTATTTGGCCTTAAAACAGTTACTCTTTGCCAGAAGGCAGGTCAAAAACCTTACTCAAGTCCTTTTTCTGTTATTTTTTTTCCTAAATCAAATATAAGAGTATGACCAGAGTCCAGGAATTGACCATACACATTATTTTCATCCTTTCACACTTTTATTAATCTGCATTCCTTGATGAATTACTCCCAGCTTTTAAAATCTACATTGGAAATGTGAAATTCTCTAAACTTTATTCTAGGTCAAACGGGAAAGGCTTTGGGTATCTTCAAATTTCGGTTTCCTTTCTTTCTTTCTTCTTTTTTTTTACTGCATTAATAGATTTTTTTAAAGTGGAATCTTCATTTCATAGTGCACAACAGAAGAAATAAATGTGAATGGATTGGCTTATGTCTCGGTTACATACTGCTCTTGTAATCCAAGGCACAGTTCCAGGGATTATTGCAATATTAAAATTTAGATAGAGGGGCAATGAAAAAGATGCATTGGACATACCCAAGTAGCTATTATCATTAATTTTAAAGTTATTTTTCATGGCAAGATGCAGTTTGGCTATAATGCTCTGTGGTATGCATGAAAAAGACAATGGAAAAATGTATTGGGCGATGCTTCTGTCAAGATAAAAGTGTTGTTTTGTATATATATGTATTTGATTACACAGCTACATTTTCAAAAGTATTTTCTACATAAAATCTCATTGACTTCAATTAGAATTTGCAATCTAAGTACACCATATGGCTTTGCTTAAAAGCAATGAGACTATTAAATTTAATTACTTTTATATGTGTCTCGCATGGGAAAGGTGCTTGTTAAAGGAGCAGCAACTATATGAGAATTATTCCTAGTAAAAATTGAAAACTGAGAGGATGGCCACCGTCTGCTGGTTACTAATTGGCAGTCAATTCCAAAGGAAAAGTAATTTTTAGGAATGCTAAAAAATAACATGCAGAGAATAATGTCACATTGCTAATTCTATTGCTGCTCTCTCTGGCAATATTTAAATGTAATGTGAATAACCAATATTGTTCTAAAAGCAAAGTATTTCTTCTGCTTATAGGTCTTGTCTTCTCTTACTTTCTCCCTTACAACAAAAGAAATATTTATATAGGAGAATATTTTTATAACATTGAGCCATTTCCTTCATCTTTTTCCTACAAAGAAAGTGTCGCCAATTCAAATCCTTCATAAAGTCAGACAAACAATGTAAATGATAGAAATGGGTTTTATTTTACTGTGCAAGTACTGATAGGGAGTACTTATGTTTATGGAAAACTGGAATGCATATGCCATTTACAAAGTTTTATGTTGTGTCAGCTCCAGCTAATTTTTCCATTTGATGACGAATTTTATCTGCTGTTGTTAGATCCTTTGAATTCATATTTAAAAGATATGAAGTAAATTCTTCAAATATTAAATGTGCTAAATAATTCAATTTAATAACATGAGCAAAACAAACATTTCTGCTGCTAAATATGTGTTGGGAATCGAGTTATGTCCCTCAGAAAAGTCAGGTTCATGTCACAATCCCTGGCCTGTGGGTGTGAACCCATTTTTAAATAGGACATTTGAGGATATTATTAGTTAAGTATGCACAAAATAAATGAGGGTGGTACTAATCCAATATGGACATAGGGGAGAAGCCACAGGGAGCAGCCAGAAGCTGGAATTCAATGGACCCTGGAAGAGAAAGAATGCACTTCCATGTACATTGCCATATGAGGAAAAGTCAAGGACCAACGATTGCCAGGAGCCAGCCCCAGAATGCTCCAGTCTTCACAATGAAAACTTCACCTTCTTGAGGTCTAGATCATGGACTTCTCCTAGACTCAAAACTATGGGCCAATGCATTCTTTGTTCTCATTGCTGCTTTTAGTAAAATGTGAGAGGAAAAAAGTAAATGAAAAAGGAATTGTTAAACAAAAAGGAACCAGGATTTGATGACTTTGGAAATCTCAGCATAATACCATATTTGAAAAAGGTGTTAAAGCATGTTAATATAAAATTCATTTGACATAATGTTGATTTTTAAAATCTAATTATTGAATGGTAGAGGCAGGTTAAATCCATTTTCAATTTCTATTTTATACCACTAAAGTGAAAACTACCAAGTTTATATAGGAAAACAAAAATACATATAATGCTCCAAAGAAAAGCCAAACAAGATGTTGTTCTTAGATGGTTTTGCCTAGTTTTTCTCCTCTGAGGAAATGGCTTTGTGTAACAATAGTTTCCATTTTCATATGGGTAGTTTATTTAATGTGCTTGTTCTGAGTTAGACCCAACAATATAAAGAGATATTATATAATGTTGGTTTTGTTTAGATAGGGCTTCATATTACAGGATAAGAAATGCATACTTTGGCATAATATGGGCACACTAAAAAATATCATAATAAATAAGTTCGGTGGTGAAGTCAGTGATTAAAGTGATAATGTTTTCTCATCTACATAGAGAAATTATTTACTGTATTTGATATTCTGCTTAAGAAAATAATAGCTCCCCTTTATGACTAAGCTGTTACGTTTCCCTGTTTATGACTCTATTCAGTTCCTTGAGGGTGCTGTTAACAAAGCACCACAAAGTTGGTGGCTTAAAAAAACAGACTATTTTCTGATGGATCTGGAGGAAAGAAGCTAGGGAGTTTAATGTTAATTGAAAAATAGCCAGAGGATAATCTAGGAACTGTATAATATAGTGATTTCAGTGTTAGGTAAGGATTGTGGTTAACAATACAAATACAAGAATGCTCCTCTATTATATGGTGTTAAGAATATGGTGATACATGAGAAAAATACAACTAATATAACTTATAGACTATACTCAGCGGTTATATAAATTCCTAGGACTATCACAAAAAATTACTACTATCTGAATAGCTGAAAACAACAAAAATTTATTATCTCAAAGTTCAGGAGGTCAGAAATCCAAAAGAGGAAGTATAGCTCAGTTTTAGAGAAATGGCAAGGAATTACAAGGAAAATATTTGGTAGAATACGAAACCAGGTAGAATATATGTTGAATTAGATGTATAATCTAATGAGATTAAATTTAATACCTCTGCCAAATACCTGGCTGCAGGAAAAGGCAAATAGATTACTGTTAAGAAGAAATCCCTTGCCTTAACCCACCATTCATGTAAAAGCTATGAAACCCATTGTAAAATCCGGTTCCACCACTTTCTATAATACCAGACTATCAGCCCTAGGGGATTGTGGTTTTATTGTCATAAAACAAGAAAAATATTGCCGCAAACACATGGCATATACCTCATTTTCATAACTAAAAATGTGATGTTAATCTTTATGGTATCTCAACATATCATTGGTTTTCAATAAGGTTTGGCTATTCATCATGAGTTTGTATGTATTTAAAGGGAGAAAAAACAAGTTCTCATATTTTAAAACAGCAAAATTGCACAGCTATTCAATGATCATGTTTCTAAAGACTGAGAAAATTATGCATGGAGCTTTTATTTGGGTTACCTCAACTCATTTTACTAACAAATAAGATAAAGAATCTTTTAGCATAAAATTAAGGAAAATGACGAAAACAGGAAAAGCAACTATTCAAAATTTGTTTTCCTAGTTATTTGGAAATTCTTTTAAATAATTCAATGATTTATTTTTTTCAGGAGCATTGATAGAAAGTTGGTGTTTAAAAAAGAATACTTTTTTTTTTGGTACCACAAAACCTGGACCCATTGATTCCCATGGAGAAGATAAACACTTCAAGTTTACTTTTTATGGTGAGTTATTTCTACATCATATCACATATAGCTCATTAGAACTGCTTTTTCAGGCTTAGTATTTGGGTGATTACAGTAATAGATGATTGTCTCAAGACAGAATTATAACTATGGTAAGCATCTTAAGGAGATGTTTTTTACTCTTTTGCACATGCATTTAGTGCATATTTCTATTGTATTATATGAGTGATTATAGACTATTAGCCCTATTAGAGAAAACATTGCTACTTGAATATGTTTCCATAATAATAATAAAATTCATATCCTGTCCAAGTGCACAATGCATTCATCCCATCCCACATTCACCAAAAGTCTTAGCCCATTTAGTCCACTTCACTATTGTTCTAGTCAGGGTTCTCTC
This sequence comes from Chaetophractus vellerosus, assembly GCA_004027955.1. Classification (NCBI taxonomy): domain Eukaryota; kingdom Metazoa; phylum Chordata; class Mammalia; order Cingulata; family Chlamyphoridae; genus Chaetophractus; species Chaetophractus vellerosus. Next base: position 4,071 of record PVKH010033698.1, on the reverse strand, counting down.
GCGAAACAGAATCAACATGAGATATCTGTTAAAAATATAAGATTTTATAAGAGTCTCTCACGTGACCGTGGGGATACACAAATCCAGGTTCTGCCGGCAGGGTGCAAGCCAGGGGCTCCAATGAAAGACTGATGAAGGGTCCTCGATGAGTTCCTGGGAGAAGTTCACTGTCAAACGACGAGCTGAGAAATTCTCTCTGAATGTTGAAATCAGTTCCCTTTTATGGCAGTCAACTGAATGGATAAAAGCATCATCCATTCTTGATCCAATCTCGCTGATTGTTGCAGATGTAATCAGCCATCCATGCAGTAAACTCAATTAGCCCAGTGCTTGCTGGAGCTAATAGCTGGGCACAATTACCTGGCCGAGTTTACACATTAGCCTAACCATCACAACTATCAACTCTAAATCCAACACCTCACTTAAATATCATCAATTCACAAGTTCCAAATCTTATCATATAAATAATCTAAATCAGGTGTGGATGAAACTCTAGGTATTAGCAATCCTGGGCAAAATTCCTCTCTATATGTGGACCTGTGAAACTAGAAAATAAATTAACTGCCACCAAATACAACGGTGAGACAGGCATAGTATAATATTCCTGTCTTAAAAGAGAGAAATTGGAAGGATAAAGGGGTCATGGGCCACAAGAAAGTCTGAAAGCCAGCAGTACAAATTCTATTACTGTTTTAAGGAGTGCGAGTAAATCTCTGAGGTGACAGAGAATCAGCCTTTTCTTGACTGCAGAGTCTCCAGAGTCTGACAGCATTGTTTTATTTTGTCCTATATTGGCCTCTTCAGCCCAACCTGGCAGTGTTTTAGGTTTTATAAAATTCTCAAAACCAGTGTTATTCTTGTAGTTACATCAAGGAATTCATGCCATTAGATGTGAGAGTACTCCACAGACCTTTCCTGAATATTCCATCTCTATTCCTGGCTTCTGCTGACTTAGTTGATTGGTTCTATGAGGAACTTGCCTAATCTATCCAACAGGAAGTTGTCCAGCTACACCCTTGGAATTCTTTTCAGAGCAATACATGCTCTGATGTGTTTGATATGGTAAACCCAAGTGAATAGATCATTTTGTTTGTGTTTTATTCTTTCACAGATAAATCTTCTGAAGTTGCCCTGCTGTGTACAAGAGTATAAACAATCTGAGGGATTTCATACATGTTATTTTGTGTTTTTCCATAAAACAGCATTTTGAGGATTATATAGAGTGTAGCTTAAATTCCTTAGCATTTAGTTTTTTACTATACCTTGCTTAATTTAATAGGTCAAAATGGCATCTTTTGTCATAATGCATTTGCAATTAAGTTGAATTTGACTATATTTAACTTAAGAAACATAAGTCACAAAGTCAGTCATAAAGTTCTTTTCATATAGAGAATTGGTTTAATAGCAAATTCAAAACACCAAATTTTATAGGGCTTATAAAGCTTTTGCATAGATTGCTGGATTCTGGAAGATATTATATAAGCAATGACTTTTTAATTTAATAAATAATAGAATATTCTTTTTGTTTTGAATATAATTTATTTGTTAAGTTTTTAATATAATTTTTTAACTTGAGAAGTTGTGAGTTAACAAAACAAACATGCATACCATACAGGATTCCCATGCATCACCCCACCACCATCTTACATTGTTTTGACAAATTTGTTACAAATGATGAAAGAACACTGCTATTTAGTGTTTATAACTTATATTTCATGTATTTTCCCAGAAACTATCCAACTATTAACACCATATATTAGCATTGTATATTTGTTATAGTTAGAGTACATTCAGATATTTGTACTGTGAGCCACATTCCATCATTCACGATGGATTTGCTGTGTTAAATGGCCTTCGTGCTTTGTACAGCCCATCTAAAGTGGACACTCATGTTTCTCTGTTTTGTCACAAAATTGTGCTGCCATGAGCTCAGTCTATTTCAGAACGTTTTCGTTCTATATAAAGAGACACTTGAAACAAAACTGTCATAATCAAGATAAAACAAAGAAATCTGAATTTCAACAACAACAAGTTTGCTTTGGATCAATAGCCTTGAAAATATTGTTGACAATGGAAACATAGCATACACAGTTTATGTCTTATATTTGAGACATTCTCTTTGGTTAATATAGTTCCAATTTTAGCTGTAACGTTATACTACTTGCTCGGAATACAACTACAACTTGGCACATGGTCTTTACCCATAAATGAAATAAATTCTGTGTCCAAAGAAACCAATAACCTCAATTTTAGCAAAGATTTCATGTTTTGTCATTAAGCTATGCTTGATGTCTGAGCAGCATCTCCCCACTTTTTTCTTCGTATTAAAACTAAAAAGAATGCAACATGACTTTCTTTGAGCTTGCTGTTATTATATGGCAAAGCTAAATTATTTTGTTAAAAACATTATTTTTGATTGATAATCATGTCAATAAAAATAATATTTCGTTAAATTAAAGACTTTCTTTTTTTCATGAACATTTGTTATAGAACAGACCAATAGTGCTAAGGAAAGCAAACTATCTTGTGTAAACACTTGCAAACCATATTTCAGAGCCTACCAACAAGACATTAATAAACATATATATATATATATATTATATATATACTGTAGAATTGTTATTTCCATGCCCATAAGTCTTTAACAATATTTTTGTTATCCTCATAAAGCAGTCTATGTTTTATTATACATACATGTAGATTAGATATATTAATATTTTTAAAATGTCTTCTTCATTCAAGAATAGAAACAGCAATTTTTATACTAGAATTTCTGATATAATACTGGTTGCTTAATATATAATAGATGCAGTCAACTGACTAAATCATGCAGCATCTAAAAATACAAAGCCTTATTTTGATTATTAATTCATAAACAATTTCTGTATGAGCAGATGTTTGCTACCTTTGCCAAGCAATTAAAAGATGTTGGTACAGCTGAGCTTTGCACCTGGCTGAAAAAATGAACAAAGTGGTTGTCAGGATTTATAATATTTGAAAATAGTGCTTTGGTGCCAATAATAATCATGAAACATGGCTATTAAAACACATCCTACCCAGTAACTCCCAAAATACATACATAAATTATTGAAAATTAGTGGTGAATAGAAATTCTTATGTTGCTAAGTAATCAGAAGTACAATATATCCAAATATAGATCATAATTGTGGTCAACCATGAGAAATATTATAGTAGCTCAAAGGTTCCAAGGCATTAATGACTCACTTGATTTTAGTATCTGTCTTCACTAGTGACCTGCACATCTTCCAGGAATAAATATACCGCTTTCTTTTAAAGACATTGTAATGGTTTGAGTTTGATTTAATTATGAATTTCAAAAATATAGATTAGATTATGTTTGTAAACTAATCTGTTCATCTGGGCATGATTAAGTTATGCGTAGGGTGTTAACTGCCATGTCAGTGAGACGTTGAGCCCCACCCCTCGGTGGGCGTGGTCTCAAGTATAAAAGGCTAGATAAGAAGCAGCAGGGCAGGCAGATTTAGAGAAGCAGAGATTTGGAGAAGCAGATTCGAGAAGCAGTTCTGATGCTGGAGTGAGCCGTTCGCCCGATAGTCTACAGCTGCCTTGTGGAGAGATGCAATGCATAGAAAGCCTCATGGTCTACAGCTGAACTCGTGAAGGAAACAGAAGCTAAGCCCGGAGAGAAACGCAGCCCCGGGAACAGAGGAACCCGAAAGCCTGAACTCTGGAGACATAGGCAGCCATCTTATTCCAACACGTGGACTTTGGTATGGGAAGAAATTTATGCTTTGTGGCCTGGCAACTGTAAGCTTCTACCCCAAAAAAATACCCTTTGTAAAGACTGACCAATCTTTGGTATATTTCAAAAGGCACGCCTGTGGCTGACCAAAAGAGACATTTAATCAAAATTCAACATTTTCTCTTCTCATTTTCAAAGTGTCAACAGAAATTATATTGAAGTAAAGAGAACAGGGAAATTTTAATTGATTAGAAAACATTTCCATGTTCTATTTCAATTTTAAATTTTTATGATTAAGAGAATTTTATTAACAAAACACTGAAACCTTCCTTCTTTCATCTAGGAAA